>OX359276.1:34819951-35037451 GCA_947179155.2 Hedera helix
AAAGCTTAATTTGTTTGTTGCAATTTAGCCCCGTGGATACTATGTCTTGGTTTTCTAATTATGGCGTTGAACTGAAGGTAGTCTTACGGAGCAAATACTATGTCTATGTTTTTTGGAGAAGACACGTGTAAATGTGTACTCTAAATCTCTAATACAACAGCTATCAAACAATGATGCTTGTAGAATGGATGCAATATCATTCTTTCTTCTCTGTAAGGGTTCAATTTCATCCGGAGTTCAAGTCACAACCTGGGAGGCCTTCAGCTCCCTTTTTAGGTACTTCTATATTCTTTTATTTTGAAAGATTATAATTATTAGTGTCGATATTCTTTTTTTATTCCTCATCTTATTGAAATTAAATTTTGGTATTTCTCTTGTAGCATGAAGTTTATAGGGCAACCTTGATTTCCTTAAAGAAAATGATGATGAAGCTGCAGACCTAACATGACACTTTATTCCTTCAATTTTGTTATTATTCTTTTAGTTTTCTTACGTTAGTTAATAAATATTGTAAATACTATGGTCATTGGACCGGAGATCAAGATACAATAACAAAATCTATAATTATTGTGACTCGAGCTGAGCATTATCTATTTATATATGTAGTATTAGTTTTATTGGCTCTGTATGCATTAGTTTATTAATTAGTTTGAAACAAGTATGACATTTATATTTACTTGAAATATTAAATATAATATTTCTTATACAGATTAATAATAATAATAATAATAAAATATGAAATCATTGATTTGAAAATCAATTATAATTTGTAATGAATTTTGATTATTTAGCAATTAATTTTTTATTTACAAATTTATAATTTGTGAAGAAATTTTTCTCCCTAAATTGAAGAAAATTTTTAATTTATTATTAGTGAAGGAAAATATTCTCTCGTTAAATAAATTTTTTTGTCACAATATATTATTTGTGAGGGAATAAAGTTATTTACTAATTTCAAATAGTCTTTCTTAAAATATTATTTGTAAAAGAACCACTCTTTCACTAAATAACAGTATTCCATTACCAAATATAATTTGTGAATAACAAGTCATTCATAATATATTCTTCATAAAAAATATATAATCACTACTTAGGGAATGATATTATATTGCGAGGAGATCTAATGCGAGCAACTGCATGAAGAAAATATTTCTTCACAATAAATCTCTTGCGAGTGATATATTATATTTTGTGAAGAATTTGTCTTTCACTAGATGTCTTTTTTGGTATAGTGTATTTAATTAGGAGTGTATACATTTAATTAATTGTATAGTTGTGGGAATGGGATGTTAGATTTGTTCATTTCGGAAAATTAGAGAACTTGTTGGGGAAATTAGAAAAATTAAGAAAATTGGCATGTACTTTTGTTTACAGCCATATATTTTAGGGATTAATTATTATATTCATATGAAATTGATTATTATATGTGGATATTAGGTATATAAATTTGTGTTGTAATTTGGTAATTTAGGCCTAGTTATATAGTATTTGTAACTTGATGAGTTTATAATTTTATATAATAAAGCTTAAAAAAACCAATGTAAATAAAATTTTAAAAAATAAAAAGGAAAAAAGTTTGCTAAAATCAACTAAGCAGCATTTACTTAGTTTTCCGTCACTAAATAAAATAAAATAAAAAGTAGTGTACTATAATAGAATAAAATAAAATAACATGCATGCATGGTTGGATGTCTGTTTTTCAATAACATGTCTTTAGCGCGTCAAACTATTCTTCAAAAGTTTATTTGTTAGGAATTGATATTTTCACCATTAAATAATTTTACAAGTCCTTCTTCATATAAATAATAAATATAACATATATTCATGTGAATAAAATTTTATAAAAATATCAAATTTTATTTATAGAAATAACTATTCTCTATTTGCTTCTCTGCAAAACTTGTGAAGGGTAGAATCATAAGAGAAACCCCAAAATTGTGGGAGATTGAAATGGCTGAAGTGTTTAGGAAAAGCCTCGAGATCACCAAGTCCTAACGGACTAGCTAGTGGAGCCAAGTTTATTTATTTCAGGGAATTTTTTTTTCTTGAAAAGAATACTATTTAATTTGAGCCAAATATTCTTATGACAAAAAAGGAAGTGAGCGATACCGTATATGTATCATACAAAAATGAGTAATTTTATATAATTGAATATACTCCTTCCCATATTATATACAAAATAATATTTTATAATTTTTTAAAATATTTTTATTACAAGAGACACCTCACTCAAAAACATAGAGTTTCCATCATCTTCATTGCCCTCTATTCTTATACTTTAGGTATTTAATTAAAATAAATTGAAGCATTTTTGTTTATCAATTATATTACATGCAGCAGTTGAGACATGAAATGTGTGTATGCCGAGTATATGTGATATCAGGTAGCTTTCGATCATTTGATCGACGCCCATTGGGAACAGTTCTGAGAGAGACAAGCTCCCACCAAGCTGATGGAAATGAGGATATTGCAACATCATCTCAAAATGCCCCAAGAGATTAATTAATAAAAGTTCATCTAATAAATTATTGTGTGCAAATTGTATCAGTGATTTAAGTCCAAAATTAGTACCATCTTTTTTATTTATTTTTGGCTTATTTTTTTGATGAGTGAAAGATAGAGAAGTGTAAATTTACAAAGGTGTTTCTTTTTATGTTGCATTTTTTTGAGATAAAATATAGGATTACCCTAATATAGTTGTCATGTTTTAAGTATTATTCTATTAAATTTAAAAAATATATATAATTGGCATATTGAACTTTTTAAAATTTATGAATTATTTCATTTCGTCTAATTTGTCGGACAGATGTTAATTTTAGTCAAAAAAGTTTCTAAATGACATGTAAATACTTATGTGACAAAATTGGATTGTTTTGTGTCAAAAAAGAAACCCTAAGGGAGAGAATGAGTCTAATCTGCTGAACCACCGTACTCCATGATCGGCAGCTTCCTCCTCCGTTACCGGCGACCAAAACTCCAAATCTTCAAAAAAAAATTAAACAATGGACCTATATGTATTATAAATATACACGGTTCATAAACCCAAATATCCACCAGCATGTTTATACCCAAAAATATTAATACACCACAACCTCGTCAGAACCAACCCATCTACACCTCCATTGTTCTTTATCAACAACTCAACACCACCACAAAAATTCACAATCTCCAATAGGGGGAAAAATAAAAGGAAGAAGAAGAAACGAGTGTTGCAGTCTTCATTGGGGTGAAGTGGAGGAGTAATTTCCTCCAGCGATACTCGGGTTTTTTCAATTCGATTGGAGGTGGGCTTGATGATGCTTCAGTTGAAGGGGTGAACTCACCTGAAGAAAATGGGAGGTGGTTTGAAGTTTCTTTGAATTTAAAATCCCTCTGTTGCGGCCGTCGTGCTCCTAATCCTCTCCGACAGCGCTATATGGATAGTTTAGATTGAACAAAATTGGCAAAAATAGAAGGAAGGAGAGGGGCGACTGAGGTGGAGGTGACGAGGGAGGTTGAGGAGGAGGCGGAAGGTGGTGGCGGTGGAGGTGAGGAGGAAAGTGACAAGATCTAGGTGGTTTTGGAGGTGGACGAGATTTGAAAGCATTATCAAGAGGTGGATTGTATATATGTGATTATTCATCCCTTTGATTTTGCTGGGTGGTTTACAAATTGCTTTGAGCATCTTCAGAATATGAGATTTGGGGTTCTTTAGGCTGCGATTGAGTTGTTTAATGTTCAAAATTAAAATTTATTTTTCAAAATTAAAAATAATAATTATTGTTGAAATTTTCACTAAGCTTGTTGATTTTTTTATTTTATTTAAATTTTAATTATTTTACTTAATTTTATTTTTTTTGAATATATTTATTATGAGATTTCACTAAATTTTTAAATTTAAAAATTAATTTTTCTAATTTTTTTAAAAAAATAATAGTTAATATTTAAACTTTAATTATTTTTATAAATATGAATTATTTTTTTAATATCTTTTTACTGTTTTTTTTTTGTACATTAATTTTCAGTCAAACTTTTAGATTTCAATCTATTTATATAGAAAATAATTTAAATATTTGTTTTAATTTTATTATTATTTTTAAAAAAAATTCGCATAATGAATAATTTTATTTCTTTATTTTTTTGTGTTGTCACGTAAGAAAATAATATATATTTTTTATTTGTTTGGTTTTTTCCCAAATGATGAGGAAGGTTTATATAAATATCCAACTTAAATGCTCAAAGCCCACGTCAAATCTAATTGATAAACCACATCATCCAAATAAAGTCACAAAGGAAAATTTTAGACGAATGTTAGTAAAATTTGACGGAATGGGGTTAATCATGGATTTTAACAAGTTTAGTATGTCAATTATATTTTTTTTTAAATTTAGTAAAGTAATACTTAAAATGTGACAACCGCAGTAGGATAATCCTATGTTTAAAAACTTTATTATCGATATAAAGTTGGATTAACGAGGTTTGAAATAAAGCATTCAGATGCATATTATGAGGTATTTATCACAATCATGTCCATTATTCTTATGGTCTTGACTGCATTAGAATTTCAATTATGATAGCATATTTATATACTAAATAGTTGCTTATTGTGAGGTAGTAGTTGATTTTCAAATAGAATATAGTTTTGATGGATTTCATTTATCATCAAAAAATGTGATTTTTTGTGTTAGTGGTGATGAGGTGATTGCATTCTGTTGGGATTGTTCTTCCTGCCATTGAGATATCTAAGTTGTTGCAGCTATTACAAGTTGTTACCAGTATTAGTGATTGTCTGAGTCTTTAATAGGCTTTCCTGTAGCATATTGTAGATTCATGTTAAGGCAATCTTAACCCTGAGTTTTGAGTTTATTTATCTTCTAGACATTGTTTTCTCTTGGTTGTGTAAGGTGATCAAGTATTACGTGGATTAAGAAAGAGAGTTTGCAACTTATGTTATGAAGAGAAAATTTGTGAGATTTGCAAGGGTATTGTTCACGCTTGAAGATGTCTGGACACTCAACTCTTGTCTAAGACATGACCTGTACAAATGAACAACCAAAAATACTTGACAGTTGATGCCGGATGTAGAGATAGCAATTATCCTACTGACGAGTTTAACAAAAAAATTTACAGACAACAGAAGCAAGAAGAAAATCCCAATGAAACTTAGAGAGAATTCTCTAGCTCTTAGATTAAAATTATCAAAATATTCAACAACCCTTCAATTAACCCATAAGTCGGGTTATATAGCTGAATATTCTTGAGCAACAAGAAAGGGAATATCCTAAAAGTGCAATATAACAGATTCTGTCAATCCCTTAAATTAATGTCATGTACTTGGTCCCCTCACTCATACCACGTTCCTTCCATATTCCCTATAATTAACTAATTCACGTGAAAACTAATATCTCCTACAATCACGCCACATAATAAAGGAAAAAAGATTTACAATCATTATTAAAATAAAATAAAATAAACACGGTAAAATAAACTAAATGAAATAAACTAAGGAACAAAAGGACACCCGAAGTCATATAGTTTCCGAATCGAAGTTCGAACGCTTAACTTAATAACCAAACTATGCCCGAAGTCATCAACATTCGCCATTATTGCATCGATCCTTTTCTTCCATGTAATCCAGTGCCATTAATGTATTATCCGACAAGTCGACATCATCGGCCTCAAATCCTTTTGCATCAGTCACCTCGAGTTGGAAAGAACTCATCTTCGAGTTCACATGATTATTCTCGATTTCCCCAAAATAATTACTCAAGTGCTTGATATTGAAAACGTCTGAGGTCCACAGGTGGTTAGGAGTACGTAGCCGATAAGCATTACCATTAATCTTTTGCACAAGGCCCGATCATCCGATTCTTAAGCTTGTTGTATTCTTCGACAAGAAATCGAGAACAAGTCAACACCGCCCACACAAAATCACTCACCTTAAAAAGTACTTGGCGATGACGATTGTCAACCCGATCCTTGTACTTGTCATCCTGATCACGGGTACTCCGAAGATGAGTTGTCATTTCTTCTGCCTTCGGATTCACACGATCGATCCTGGGAATAGGAGTTAAGTCCAGGGCTCCTACTAGATTCTGACTATAGACAACCTCAAAAGGACTCATCCCCGTACTTCAGTTCTTAGATCGGTTATATACAAATTTGGCTTGGGCTAATGCTAGATCCTACTGCTTGGGTTTTGTCCCAGCCAGACACCTTAGCAGATTGCCTAAACTTCTGTTCACTGCTTTAGTCTGATCATCGGTCTAAGGATGATATGCACTGCTAAAGTTTATATGTGTTTCGAGCTTTTCCCATAAACTCCTCCAGAAGTTACTCATGAATGTCACATCCCGATCAGAAGTGATTAACTTTGGTACCCCATGCAGACGCACAATTTTTCAGAAATAGAGATGAGCAATTCGATTAACGTCCTTTGTCTTTCTACAAGCCATCAAATGAGCCATCTTGGAAAACTGATTAACTACAACTAAGATAAAATCCATTGCCTGTTGTGTCCTGGGTAAGTCCAACATAAAATCCATAGTCACATCAACCCACAGAGCTTGAGGAATAGGCAAGGGGGTGTACAATCCTGCATTGGTGAGAACTCCTTTGGACCTCTGACAAATGTAGCACCGCTCCACATAATGAGTTACATCACTGAATATCTTCAGCCAATAGTAGTCGGCGACACCAAGGTCAATGTTTTGTCTTGCCTAAAGTTCCCTTCATTGTGAAGTTCACTAATGATCTTCTGCCTAAGTGAACAATCTGGTATACTTAGTTGTAGTCCTAAAATAAATATCCCTCATACAAGATGAAGTCATGCCACCGACCTTCTTTTACTTCCCGAACTATCTTTTTGAATGAAGGGTCGGTTGCATACATTTCAACAAAAGTTTCAAATCCTACAACTCTATTACTCAAGGAGTTAAGGAATAGCATACGTCTTCTTAAGGCATCGATAACACGGTTTAGACTTCCATCTTGATGTCTCAGTGTGAAAGTAAACTCCTGTAAATATCCCATCCACTTGGCATGCCTTCGGCTCAGTTTATGTTAACTATTGATATACTTTAAAGTTACATGATAGGTGAAAATAATGAACTCTCACTATATAAGATAGTGACGCCAATGCTTCAGAGTCTGAATAATGGCATAGAATTCCAAGTCATAAGTGGAGTAATTCTTCTTAGATCCCGACAGCTTTTCACTGAAGAATACCACTGGTCGACCTTTTTTACTTAAAACACCACCAATGCCGACACTAAAGGCATCACAATTTACTTCAAAAAAAAATTCAAAGTCAGGGATGGCTAAGATTGGCGCCTGGTCATCTTCTGTTTAACAAGCTAAAAACTGGCCTTGACCTCTTCGAACCACTAGAACTCACGCCCCTTAAGGCATTCAGTAAGAGGTGAAATTAAAGTGTTGAAGCCTCTGATGAACCTATAGCAAAAAGATACCAATCCATGGAAGCTTCTAGCATCATGTATGGTCTTCGGCATTCATGTAAGGTAGTATGGCATAACCACAATACCGAGGAGGCTATGTGGGAGTTAGAAGACAAGATGAAGATGGATTACCCCCACTTATTTATGTAACATTGTACTGATTCCGAGGACGGGATCGTTATATTGGGGGGGGAGGGGGGGAGGGGGGGGGGGAGAATGTAATAACCAAGAAAAATGTACTATTATTATTAATGAAAAATAAAAATATTTATGTTATGTTATGAGCATTAATAATTCAATTTAATTTGAATTAAATATGTGATAAATAATAAATTAAGTGATGATGATGATGAACTTAAATTATAATTAATTTAAGTCTGTGTAATATGCCTTGTGTGACATAATGAGTAAGATGGATTGTTTAATTAATTAATTGATTTAATTATGAGATGATTAAATAATTAAATGAATTAATGAGAATTAATATTTAAGTCCAATATGAATGTCACATAATTTAATGTGATATGTCCAATATGTTAGAAATAAAAGTCCAATTATATATGGGTTACTAGAATTATTAATTAGCTCAATAGGAAATAATTGTTCATGGCCCAAATTGAATTAAATTAGTAGCCACGTAATAAAGGAAAAAGATTTACAATTATTACCAAAATAAAATAAAATAACCACAGTAAAATAAACTAAGGAACAAAATGGACACTCGTAGTTATTATTCCCGAAGTCATATATAGTTTTCGAACCAAAGTCCAAACTCTTAACTTTATAGTTGAGCTATGCCTGAAGTCATCAGCACCTGCCATTCTTGCATCAATCCCTTTCTTCCATGTAATCCAGTTCCATTAATGCATTATCCGACAAGTCGGCATCATCGGTCTCATATCCTCCTGCATTAACGATTTAGGCCGCTGGGGGATACATCTAGTATGAGAATAAGTAAAGGTTTCAAGAAATGTTAACAATGAAGGTGTTTAGCATTTAGTAGGCTAGAATGGTATATCCTTTACCTACATTGTGCAACTCGTCTTTTATATCAGTTTATCCCTCCTATCTTTTCGTTGGATAGTCTAACGGATCCTGTTAGATAAGGTAACTGTTGTTTTAGTTATAAATCTCTATCTGAATTAGAATGTTACTTTCGGACTCTTATGCTAAGTCTGAGATGAACAATCACCGAAGTAAGGAGTTTTGGACATATGTTCCAACCCATTGACGCATATAGTCATCTAAAAATTGATATCTTATGCACAATGTAAGGTACAATAGGCTGATCCCCTAAAGTACTCATGAAAAATATTTTCAGTCTCTGTAATTGATAAATATTATAGTTTTGGTTTGCAATTGAAGTACTGTTAAATCTTGAAAAGAGTTCACGGCCTCTCAGCATGAAAGTTATAGATTTTAAAAATAAAGGAATCCTTTTATTTCCTATTTATTCAAGATGTTTCACAATCATTGAAAGATTGTTGAAGATTCCGAAAAGTTTATTCTTTATTCATGACTAATTATTTATCAAATATTTTAAACTTACTGAGCAAAGTAGTTGCTCGTCATTTCTTTATTATAAATATTTTCAACTAAACCTGCGATATCTGAGAGTTCTAAAAACGATAAGGGAAAATGAGGCGAAGAAGTAGAGTATTAAATGTATTTAGTTTAATATTTTGAACAATGTAAACCTTTTGTGGTAATTATGTTTGTATTTGGTAAAGGTTAGAAAGCCTGGGATGTTAGCAAGACTTATATTATAAGATATTGTGTTTACTTTTAAGTCATTATGTAATAATTATATAGATAGATGAGATGGATGTGCAGTACCGTGAACACCATATCCGGTGTTTAAGGACCCAAATTTTGTGGGCGACACAACTCCTGTCGAACCCAATGCCCGTGCATTGCATGCCATCACAGCTCGACGCCCACTTCCCAGCACCCCGACATTGCCTGTCAAAACCTGAACCCTAGTTTTAGGTTTCATGTTATCCCACTTACCCTATTTACTTTGAAAAATCATAACTAGTTCATTTTAAAATACTTTTGAGTGATTCTTTCGCATACATCTTCGTAACTTCCCCCTCTACAATTCATCTTTAGATTTTGGATCTAAATCCCAAAAATATAAGATTGCACATCTCTCACAAGAACATATTAAAATAAGATTTCACAGTTCGTTGCTTCGATTGTTAATACTTGATGTCATAAGCATTAATTAGCTAATCCACCATGTTTTATGACTCAATAACATATTAATACATAATCATAGACCTACTTACATGATTTCTACCATACGAATAAAATATAAATTACGAAAGCTTGATTAATGTTATCTCTTGAAGTGCTTGCCTTGATCACTTAATTTTCCAAGCTTATTGTTATCAACTAACACATTCACTTTCTAATAATTTGCTAGATTCTTTGCTCTTGAGTTGTTGGTGATTTGTAAAGAAAATAATGAAGGCTTAAGGTTTACATTTATAGACTAAATGTTCTTTGTAATGACCGAGAAAAAATTCAAGCCTAATTTTTTTTTAATTAATTAAATACTATGTATGACCATGTATGCCAGTAAGTAGTGCGTGATATATTGGTAATGAGTGAGTTAGTTAATTAAATCGAATTAACTAAAGAAGGAAAAGATTTATCAGAGGAGTTTTTGTGATAATATCACAAAGCTTGAAAGTTGGTCTTGAATGACAAATAAAAAGAGTTATAAACACTAAGTGATTTACATGTGTGATTAATGGAGAAGAAGAAAACAAATAAATTATTTAAGTTAAACCAATGGAAATATATGTACGTTAGAGTTTTACCTAACAATAAGCTATAGAGATGTGTGATTATGTGAATGTGTTAAGGTTTATAATCGAACCCAATCAAGAAGTCCAGTTGACTTTTAAAATAGCAAGTCTAACTGGATTATGTAATTAATCTAAGTATGACATTTAATAATGTTAGTCTATGTGTTCACTAACCTAAGTTTTTTTTTTTTTTTTTTAAATATCAATAATCGATAGTTGGAAATCGACTAAATCCAAATAAGACAAAAGAGGTTATGGTTTGTTGATAAAGACCCTAATCAAGCCAATTAGGTTAAGAATTAAATTAGGGCTAACCTAATTGCCAATGAACCCTAATTAAAATCCAAACACTAATTAATTAAGTGATATGAATTGCAGTGTATGATTAAGGCCCGATCACTAACCTAATTAACGATAGTGCCAATATTGGTATTAATTTAAATAAAAGCCTACTATAAATTAATGTGGGAATTTATTATAAACCCAAAGGAATAATCCAATTTAAATTTATGCCTAGCAAGTCTGATTGGATTAGGTGTGTTGGTAATGATGTATTTAAATTAAGCACCATGTGATTTAATTAATGATCCAACCAATCTATTACCTAGCCCATTGGATCAATTAATGAAAGGCCCAAACATTTAACCAATTGGAGCCCAAATAGAATGTCAGTTAAGCCCAATGAAATTAATTTAATTGTGGCCCAATGAGTAGCCCAAATGCATGTGTTGGTGATTTCTTATGTGTGTATCAATATAGCTAATTAACTAACACATTGTGACATAAAGTAAAGGGGGAATTAAAATAATTGTTGGACCATTTTGCCCCTAGAATTTTAGCAACCATCTTGGACTTTGAGGGGCTGATTTGTAGTTTCTTTTAGTAGCTCAAGACCTTGGGAAGAGCAAGACATGATGCATAACCTAGTAGGCCTATGTTTGATGTGGTGGGTGATGTGTATACTTACACATATTGTAAGTATACATATTCACTAACACCCTTATTACTTTATCACTCTCTCATTTCATCATCTTTTCATTTCATTTCATCTGTCAAGTTCTAGAGAGAAAGTCAGAAAGAAAATACAAAGCAAAAGAGAGAAAGGAAGAGAAATCCTAAAAAATCAAGATCAAGCAAGAAGGAAGATCATCAATCATACTAAGATGGATCATCCTATCTTGGTCAAGTTCATATCTAGAAGAAAGAAAGCAATAAAAAGGTTTAAAAGTATTCTAAGCTTTAACTTTTTTTTAATTTATGTTCTATATATGTTTTAAGTGATTTTATTGATCAAAATGTGTTTTGATGGTAGAAAATTATTTTTAAAGCTTTTGATGCTTAAAACCATGCTAGAGTAGTATATCTAGAGTTTAATGGGTTTAGAATGAGTTTTGGTATTCATTTATTTGAAAAAGTTTAACAAAACATGAAAGCGATTTTCGCCGAAACAACCCTAAATTGGGCTGCAGGTTCCCGGAGTTACTGTTCATGCTCCGTAACTCGTTTTTGTGATCCGTCAGTTTTGAGTGGTAGGTCTATCAGATGAGAAGAGATTCCAAGTGGAACGACTGAAAAATATTAAACGAGCGATTTATGGTGATTTTTCTAACGAAACAATTTCTGCTGGAAAATCTGTCAAACGCTACTGCCCAGAATTTTCTTGGGGTTGTTTCGGCCATTTTTCTTGCTCCAAAAAATCTGGCGATTTCATATGTGGTACTATATAGTATTAATTAGGCACTGTAAGAAAATGAGCTCATTTCGACCTCGGATGAGTGAGTTATGACCCGACGTTTCTTTACAATTTAAAAAAAAGTTACGGTTATAACTTGAGTTGTATAGCTCCAAATCTTATGAAATTTTTACCGAGATGGCAGGAGGCTTCCATACAAATTTCAGCATTTTTGAAAAAAAACTTGATTTTTAATAAAATAAAATTAAAATAAAATTATTTAGTTTATAAAATTAAATACACTAAAGATATCTAATAGATAAAAAAAAAATAATAAGAAGTCAATTAAGTATTTTTAATAAATACAATTTGACTTAAGGAAAATAAAGATAATTGTATAAAATAATTATGTATTATTAAATTTTAAATAAATAATACATAAAAGTAACTATTTATTATTTATCTTATATTAAATAATAAGTAAAGTAATTAAAATGAATTTGAGCAATTATTTATTATTTAAATGCTAAATAATGGATAAAGTAAATGAATAAAGAATTGAATAAAATAATAAAACAATTTAGTTTTAATTGTTTAAAGTTTTTAATTATTATTAAGTGATTGAAATATTTTTAAATATTAATATTAGTTAAGTTATTATTAAATTATTAATAATAATAGTAAATAATGCCCATTAAATTATTATTAAATGATTAATAATAATAGTAAGTAATTAAATTATTATTAAATGATTAGTAATAATAGTAAGTAATTAAATCATTTTTAAATGATTAATAATAATAGTACCTCATTAAATTATTATTAAATGATTAGTAATAATAGTAAGTAAGTTAATTATTATTAAATGATTAATAATAATTGTATGTAATTAAATTATTATTAAATGATTAATAATAATAGTAAGTCATTAAATTATTATTAAATGATCAATAATAGTAGTAAGTAATCAAATGCTGTAATTTAAGTTGTGTGAGTTGTAGTCAACAATGGAGGCAAGTTTTCTAACCTTACTCAAGTTTATTTTGAGCAAGTATCTTAAATTGAAATTGTTTCATTGTGCAAGTTATTGTTAAGCCTAGAATTGTTCTATTGTTTAATCTAGATTAATTATTGATAATTATTCCATATCATATGAATTGTTGTTATTTGCACGTATGTGTATTTGAAAGTCATGTTCTTAATAAGAACTGTTTAAAGGAATAGGTTTATGCCAATTGTTCGGCTAGGCATTGAATTGAAATTGAGAAGTAGTTTATGCTAATTGTTTCGGCTAGACATTTGTATGTCAAAAGTTATTGACCTGAATATTGTTAAAGCTAGTCCAAGCCATATTGTTGTATTGCAGAAATCGATGGTAATAGCTGTAATGAACAACCCTCAAAGTAGGGAAAACGTTTTAATTATTATGGGTATGATATACTCGAAACAAGGTGCAGGTGGTTATGTTATGCACAATATATACGTACGATAGGCCGATCACCTAGAGTACCAATCTTTGGATATTAAAATTGACATGATTACTAATATTCGAAATGAAAAACATGGTTTTATATAGTTGGATATTATTAATATTCGAAATGCATGTTCACGGTCTTGTGACCTTTCAACAAGAAAAGCGAAATTTTAAATCAAATGATAAATTGTTATTCGAAAATGCATGCCTTCACAATAATTGAATATTGTTGAAGTTCTCAAGGTTAATTATGTTATGTTCATAATATATCTGTATTGCTTATTTTAACTTGCTGAGCAAAATAGCTGCTCACCCTTGCGATATCGTGAACTATTTTTCAGCAGAACCCGAATGTTCTAAGAGAGGCAACAACAAAGGGAAAAGCTAGCGAGTAGTTCAGGCTGTACTTAAATGTGTTCACCTTATTTTGTAAACTTTTGGAGTACTATGTTAAATTTAAGGTTAAAAAACCTAGGAATGATGTAAGACTGTTATGTAATAATATTATTTTATTATTCTGCATTATTGATAGGTAGTTAAACATGAGATATGTGTAATATAGTGAGCACCAAATATGAAATTGAGATAACCCAGATTTGGGGGGCGTCACAGGTTGGTATCAGAGCTGTAGGTTATAAACTTTAGATGGGGGAAAACCTTTAGGATATAACCTTAGGAGAGTCAACTCACTTCGAGTTTTAGGAGATGGATTGTGAAAATTCATCAAAAGAAAAAAAAAATTATGTGCTATGTGATAATTATATTTTCGCGTGGGATACTAATTAATTGTTTTGTTGATGTTGGTAATAGTAGAATGTCTGAAGAAGGTGGAAGTGGAGATGTTCCCATTAAATTGGGAGGAATGGTTGTAGCACCTGAGCATGTGTCTATAGGAGCTCCCGTGGGTGAGGAACTGAAAGAAAAAGAATTAATAGAAGAGGTAACTTCGAATGTGGTTCAGTCTAAAGAAGAATCGGAAGACGACATGGTAAAATTGAGTGGTCTGATAACTAGAATTGCTAAGTTGGAGAGAGAGTTGCGAATGTCTAAGAAGATGGGAGAGACTCTAAGAGAAGAGTCGAAGAAGAAGAAGAGCAAGTAGTGGCCATTTGAAGAAATGAAGTCTTAATAATGTGACCACTATTATATATATATATAGTTATTAATGTATATAGGATGTAATATGGTATGTATGAATGGAGTTAGGTAACTTCTAACTTTGAGTAGTATGTGGGACAACCTTTGTTAATCCCAAATTTTGGGGTATGCGGTATATTAGTGTAACCCTATATATATTAGGGAATGCATGTTAAAGGGATATCATAATGCTATAAGATATGTAATATATTATGAGAATCATATTAATATAAGATATTTATAAGCTATGTTTGTGATAATTTACAATTCTATGGAAGAATATTAGAGGTAACAGAAGCCTAAATGAGATGGATGACAGAAGAATGATTAAAAGTTAAGTCAATAATAATTTATACTTGAAGTAAATAAAGAGGGAATTACACTGTTATGTTATTTTGTTTTAGGATGCCGACACGAAGAACAAAGCGAGCACAACAGGAAGTGGAAAAGGCAAGAAATGAACTTAAGGACCTAAATCAAGATCCTTTCCAACAATTGGTGAAGTTAATGGTAAGAGCCTATGAAAAAGGTACAATGAAGGGAAGAAAAATTTGAAGAGGAACGAGAAGATTGAAACATAGAGTACTCCAAGGAACAAAGGAAATGTGGATCATGCATCAAAGCTGAAAGAAATCCAAGCTAGAGAAGATAGCAGCGGCAATAGTAAGAACTTCAAAAGGAAATGGAAGAATGACAAATATAAACCTGAAGAAAGCCATTCAAAGAAGATAAAGGCGCCTACTTGTGTTAATTATCGAAAAAATCACCTGGGAACATGTTTGGAAGGAAAGGGGGTATGTTATATTTGTGGGCAAGGTGGACATATGGCTCCCAGTTGCCCTAAGAGAGGAGGATGTTTTGCATGCGGAGCATATGATCACCAAAAGAAGGATTGCCCTAAGAGGAAGAAGGTAGTTGGAAGAAGTTCAGACCCGATACAACAGTTCGACAATTGATAATTATGAAGGAGGGTGAGGCGTGTTGCGACACCAACGAAGTGTGACATGCTTCGGTAGTAGCTATGTATTAGTTATATGCTTATTAGGCCATCGTATGTGTATTATCGTAACTTAACCCCAACTTTTATTTTTCTAAAAAGGGGTATAATGTGTTTGTAAATTCCAGCTCTTGGAGCATATGAATGTATTTTGTTTAAGCCCGACCTTTATTTTTAGGAGGGTTATAGAGTTAATAACTCTAGAAGTATATGAGATATGTAATTGTTATCTCAACCTTTGTTGTAATAGTGAGATAACAAGATGGATGTTATATGGTGCTAAGTACTGTAATGTGCGAAGCACAAGTAAATTATGAAATATAAATGTGTTATGTGTTGAAATGACTATTTTGTGCATTTATTTTGAATGATTGACATCAGTAAATTGTTATGTAAGACATAAAATGCGAAATAATAATATAAGGTTTTATCTAAAATAGAAAACCATGCTGCCACGTAGACAAACTCGAAATGCAAGGGCAGAAGAATCGGTAAATAATGACAGAGGTCAGGGAGACCTGATGCGAGCTTTTGCTAATATGTTGGCAGAAACTATGCAAAATAGAATCCCAGTCGTGGGAAATCATCCAGAGAATCATTTGGCAAACTTTAAAGACTTTAAGGTTGTAAGACCACCATAGTTTCGGGGAACGACGAATCCGATCGAATCTCAAATCTGGATAGAAGAGATAGAGAAAGTGTTAGAAGTTACGCGTGTTGCGGAGGAGTAAAAGAACCTAAAATAGACAAAAGGTCCAAATTTAATTAGATAAACTTTTAGTTCTCTAGGGTATAGAATGAACTAAGCACGTATGACAAAATCGTATAACAGAATACAAGAGATGACTAATCGCCGAGTGACTCAAGGATACTCTAAGATCATAGAATGACTACAGACAAAGAAAGAGATTCGCAAAGCTACAATGATTAAAAGGATACTCCAAGATCCTAAGCGACTAAACTACAAAGCATGAACGTAGAGCTACAAGATCTATGATAATAGGTTTTTATACTTATTTATTATATATTTTCAGGTTTAATTATTTGTTAGTTTTTAAGCATTTTAATTGATTTTAGGTAATTTAATTAATTTTATGTGATTTTATTATTTATATTATTTTTAATTAATTTTATATTTGATTTTGTAGGAAAAATAAGCTTACGGGCAATTCTGTAAATAAGCTGTGTAGGATGGCATAATGGTAATTAAAGGCTGCGATAGCATTTTCGTAATAAGCAGTGTGGCAGCTTCAGCGCCTTGTGCGCATGGATGATTACATCTTCAGGCGGAACGACACCGTTTGGTGCATTGAGGTTAGGAGTGAGCATGGTGCGGTTTGGTGCGGTTTGAAGCCTAAACCGCTTAGGTGCGATTTGACAAATTCAAAACCGCACATGAAACCGCTTGTGATTAGTGCGGTGCGGTTTTGAACGGTGCGGTGCGGTTTTATTTGGTGCGGTTTCGATTCCAAAACTAATTGAAACAATTAAATTTTATGCAATTTAAATTAACAATTTAACATCACACAATATTAAATACCACTTTTATAGCACACATAACTTTACTTGTAATATCTTGTAAAATAAAAGTAAAATAAAAGTTATATGAGGGATAATTCTAAATGGATTAATTAAAAATTTCTTCTCACATATGAAAATTCTAAACAAAGATAATTACATGAGGGATAATTCCAAATGGATTAATTGAAGGGTGACTTCCATAATAATGCTTCTTGATATGGTTCATGTTAAAAATAGTTAAACAATCGGGGGGGGGGGGGGGGGGGAGGGTGCGGTTGCGGTTTTGCCTAGAAACCAAACCTAAACCGCAAATTCGATTTTTCAACCCACCTAAAACCGCCACATACGCCGGAACTGTTGGTGCGGTTTTAATTGGTGCAGTTTGTGCGATTTTTGGTGCGGTTTCGGGGCCAGATCGATTTTTTGCTCACCCCTAGTTAAGGTAGCAACAGCGATCGTCCGCGCATTGCGCGCAAGGGGGATCAATAGCAGCAATGGAGCGACGTCGTTCTAGGCAGATCAACAGAAAAAGGACGCGCAATGTGCGCGGTGATGGTCTGTTGACGTGGCGAAGCGAAGGCAGCATTTGGCTACACATTAATTGCTGGAAACGACATTATTCGGGATTATTTTTATTAATTTGATTCCAAATTGAATTTCTTTTTCACTAATGCTTAGGATTATTATTGTACTCCTATAAATACATTAGAAGACTTTTGTATTCAATACATTATGATACATTAACATAGAATAACAGATTATTAGATTAGTTTTAACATAGATAGGAGCAAATATTCAACGCTGAAGATTCAAGAATTAAAGGCGGAGCTTAAAAATTGAAGACTGTAATTCGAGTGACTGACGGATATCAAACCACATATTTGATTTCTTTTCTTTTACTTTTATATTTGTAATTTTTAGATGTTGAATTATTTATGGATAATTTCTTATTTAGTTATGAACTAACTTTATATTGAGATTGCAATTGAAACAAATGCGTAGTTTACTTTAATTTATTTTCTTTTCAATTAGTGATGATTATATATGAATTATTTATCATATTTTAGGCATTCATGTAATTAATTAACTGCAGTAATTAATTGAGATTAATTTATACAAAATTGGAAGATGGAGTATAGATTTAGATTAGAATATGATAGAATCAATTCATAGAATCTGAAAGGGTTTATATGATTAGTATATAGGATATGAATATACCTATATATCTTTTGCAGCCATAAAGAGAATCTGAGCTTAATATTCTAATTAACATATTTCACATATGAATATAGTGATTTAATTAATTAGAGTATTTGTCTCTAGTTCTTTTGCCTTAGGATCAGATTTAGAAGGGTTTGTTTATATGTCATTGGAAGATGCGTATAAATACTATAAAGAAACGAGCGCGCCATACGCGAGCAGGTCCAAGGAAAAAAATATATAAGAGCCTGCGTAATGCGCAGACGTGCATGGATGGGTGAAGCAGCGCGTGGCGCGTGATAGCGGGAAGCTTGACATTCAATGAGCTGGCCTGCACGTTGTTCGATTGTTTTCCTTTCCTTTAGCAGATTGATTTTGCAAATCCAAAGTGCTTGCAAAAAAATTAATTAATTAATGAGTAATTTATTAAAAGTAAGATATTATATTTTATATTTTAATTAGGATTTTAGTGTTAATTAGGTTTAGGAAAATTATACTCCTATAAATATTCTCTTTTTATGTATTAGTTAAGGGTTGGGAAAAGGCCAATGAACACTATGGGAGGCTAATTCTCTTCCAAATTTTGGAGTTTAAGAGCAAGCAAGATATCAACAAAGATGGAGGCCATGAATGAAAGAAGCTTGGAGATAGAAGATTGGCGGGAGACTATTTTTCTTCTCTAGTCTTTTCATTATTTATGTCTTTTATTGTTGTTGAATATTTTGTAATTATAATTTTATCTGTTATGAACAACTTTTTAATTTAATATTTTAATGAAATTTAATGTTTAGTTTAAATTGATTATCTTTCCGTTTTATTGGCATTATTATACAAATTGATCATTATATTTTATGCGTTCATGTAATAATTGTTTGACCAGTAATTAATTTGGGATAATCTATATGAAATTGGGAGATTGATTATAGATTTGGATCTGAATATAATAACATATGTTTGTGATATTCTGTATTAGTTGGAATTCATAATTTGTGTATAGGATAGAAATTTACCTGTATGTCATGTGTAACCAATTTAGGGAATTTGTTCTTAATGAATCAATTCTAATTTAAATTACATAGGAATATAGTAATTTAATTAGAATGAGTATTTTTATATGCTAATGGAAAGAGGCTTATAAATAACTAAGAATTCCTGGTTAACAATTCATAATGACCGTATAATTAAATGGAGAATTATGAGATTTGAATGAATCATTGGGTGAAATTAATAATCTTAGATTTATTTATTTTTATTAGTTAGTTTAATTGGTAATTTTAGTTTAATTCATATGTTTAAATAAGACTGAGTTGATATAAAATTGGTACTTGAAAAATATTAGATGTAATTCTCTGTGGGATCGATACTTGACTTATCATTATATTACTTGTTGATCGTATATACTTGCACACATATATTCATATAGAAAATACCCAACTATCTACAAGATGACTTATATAAAGAGTGATTCTACAATCCTAGATAGATCAAGTCGTAGAGAAGAACTCCTGACACTGAAAAAGTAATCGTTCTGACAAGAAGCATCTCTAACACACCTTCACCTTGAAAATCTTTTGAAGTGTGTTGACAAAAAGAAAGATGTCTAATCGACTGCGTTTCTAAAGACTATGTTTTGGAGGCCCAAGTCTATAACATTACACAAAAGACTGACATGGTTGATAACTCGTGCGACTACAACACTCTTCTTGACACTATCAGACTACAAAAGACTTTTAAGGCAATAACCTGCTGAGCAACTGTAAATTCCGAACGGATATTTTTTAAAAGAAAATTTATAAATAGAATTCAGTTTCAAATGACAAAAAGGTCGATCGATTAACAAAGGACTGAAGAGAGAATAGATCAACAAAAAGTTAAAATCATCAACCCAAAGCCACCCACACTTTATTATAAGATATTTTTATTCACTAATACTTAGTTTTTGTATTTATTATGTGCTTAAATATTTAATTATTTAGCTTATTTTGGTTTTAATAAGTTTTATAAGATTTTAGTTAATTTAGGTAATTTTATAGTATTTTTATATTTCTTTTTATTTATGTGCTTTTATTTATTTTTAGTATTTTAGGAATTTTATTTATTATTATGTGTTTTTAGGATTTTTAGTATTTTTATATTATTTTTATTTATTTATATTTATTTTATATTTGATTTTGTAGGAAAATAAAAGTCTAATGGCATTGTGGTAATTTCAGCAAAACCGGATGGTAAAATTGTAATTCTGCAAGTCTGAGTGGTAGAATCGTAATTTCGCAGCATGGATTACTGCGCAATGCGCAAAGAAGCGGATAAAGCAAGCACGCATAACAGAGACGACGTTGTTTGGCCAAGCAGCAGCGGAATGCGCACAATGCGTGGAGGTGCATGCTGACGTCACAGGCGCGGGAGCGTGTTGACCGGGTCAAAGTTGGCGTGTTAAGGCCTGTTTGGTTGCGCGAAAATGGAGCAGAAACAGGATTTTTCAGGAATTTTGCTACTCTTTTATTCCAAATTGAATTTTAATTCCAATTAGGGTTAGGATAATTATTATTTTATTTTTCTTTTATTTTTAATTATAAATCATATTAGGGTTTGGACAAGTTAGAGGACTATAAATAAAAGGTCAATCTCTCATTATTCATTGTAAGTTTTTGGAAGATCTTTCTTCGAATTTCTTGGAGAGAACTTTTCAACTAGTGGAGATTATTTTGAAGAATGTCAGGCTAAGTTTTTATTTTCAGTTCTAAAGGGATGTTGAACCTTATTTTTAATTAATGTTTTAATTGAGTTTTATAATCTATTCCTTCGTGCATGAGACTTATTCTTGATAATCTGTTTTAATTGTTTTATGATATTTGCTTGATTAATTTGATAAGGGCCTGTTAAGTTAATCAACAATTTATCATATGCTAGATTAAGATTTGATATTAAGCAAACGATATTTTATCTGATCATAAGTTGCAATTAATAATATTTGATTGTGGACAAATTTTTGAATATTATTATGATTATCAAGATGACAAGTTAAATAATCTACGATGTTATGATTGTTGCTTGGAATAATCTAATTCTCTAATTTTTAATGTAACTGTTATATTAAATCTAGACTGATAGTTCTAAGTTGTATGATAGTTAGGGTCCTTTGTGAGCGATTACTGCATTAGATTTATAATTTAAGGTGTATTTCGGGTAGCTTGGCGATTGTCGGTTATCTAGGATTATTAATTTCAATTGAAGGAAAAGATAATAATAACTTGATTAATTTGTTGATTAAAAGAAGTGGATACTGAACTAAGAAACTGAAGTTTGTTTTAATTAATTTTTCTCATCTTTATTATTTATTATTTAGTTTTATTTGTTTGAATTAGTTAATTAATAATTCAAAATCCCCCAGTTTTAGTTTACATTGCATAAAAATAAATTAATCATTCTTCGTGGGTTCGACCCTTGCTTGCTATTATACTGGTTTTGTGATTGAAAGTAAAGATTAATTTTGGAGTGTTAACGACAGCATCCCAAATTTTGGCGCCATTGCCGGAGAATTATTTTAATTTAATTTTGTGCTTTTGTAAACCTTATTTTAATTTAGTAATTTTTCTTAGATTTTATTTTTCTAGTTTTTCATAATTCAATTTAGTGGTGCAAGTTAAGGATGGAAGTCATGCATGATTATGTCCATTAGGTAACTATTTCTTCTCTTGAGCAACGAATTGATATCCTAACTTCTTTTGTTTATCAAATGGTTGCAGGTAATATGCAACCAGTGGAAGCTTGTAGGATTTGTGCGGTGGTAGGACATCCAACTAATATGTTCCCCGTTCTTCGAGAGGAGTCCTATGAACAAGTCAATGCAGCTGGTAGTTTCCTTGGGCAATTAGAAAGTAGATATGCTTCCTATCCAAACGCGTATAATTCAGGATGGAGGGATCATCATAATTTCAGATATGAGAATTCACCAGTGAATTGGCACGCAATCTAAAATTTTCTAAATAATCCACAATACATGCAACCATATCCCCAACAACAACATGACCAATTATTTAATTCTGACATATCTTTAGAAGATATGTTTAAAGCTTTCATGACTCAAGCACAACAATTCCAACAAGAGACAAAAACTTCCATATATAATTTGGCGAGTTAAATGAGTCAACTTGCTACTACAATTGGTCAATTAGATTCTCAAGGGTCATTCCTTCCATCGCCGATGCAAGAGAAAGCAGACAACATCAGTGCAGAAACGGACAGTATCAATGTAGACAATGATGTTCTTTGTGCTGATAACATGCCTAAGGTGGAGAAATTTTTTGGGGACATAGATAAAGAGAATTTAGAGGATGCAAGTACAAACAGTTTGAAGTTAGAGGAAGAAGAAGAAGAAGAAATTGAGCTAAAACAAGATTTGAAGGGCGCTGGAATTGTATTCAATTCTTTGCCAATGATTTTAGATAGTCAAACAATTATTTCCATTCCATTACGTGTTACTCACGAAAATTCTCTATCTTTTGTTTTGCATGATCCCATTCTGAATATAAAGACTCTCCCCAATCATTTTAAATACTTTTTCGTTGAAAATGGAGTAAAACGGTCATGTCACGTGCAAGGGAGACTGAAGAATCTACTAATGAAGGATAACGTGATGGATGGGGTACTCAAAATTCATGAAGTAGTAGTGATGTAGTACTTTGGCCTGCTGTCGAGCCAATGACAATAAATAAAGGCGCTACTTGGGAGGCAACCCAAAAACTCAGATTTGCATTTCTTTTCCTTTTTTTTTTTTTAGTTATTTGTGCCTGTTTCTTTGCATTATAGTTTACATTGGGGACACTGTAAATTTTAAATGTGGGGGAAGAGATTTAGGATATTTGATTTATTTTTAGGGAATTTAAAAAAAAAAATTTATTTTTTAGTTTTGTGGGTAAATTTACTACAAATCCTCATGAGACAAAACTCGTCCACTTGGGGTAACCTTGGGGTTTAAAGGCTTGTTGCACGTGCTAAGTGTAACCGTATTGCCTACGAAAATGGGATAGTTTTTTTTTAGGATTGAGTCAATTGAGCAATATTTTGATTTGAATTTTAATTTTTAACCGATGATTAAATTTTGATTTTTATTTAATAACTCCTGAAAAATTAATAAATTTTGCGTAATCTAAATTTTGACATTTTTGTTGGTCAGCACTTTGTTTGAAATCTTTTATTTTATTATTTGCACATATCCATATGTTTGAACTAATTTTAATTTAGAAAAAATTTATTTGGTTAAATGCTTATAAAATATGTTTTAAATTCTATATCTTATTTGAACATTACTTGAAGCGAATATAAGGTAAATATAATGTGGAAAAATGATTTAAGGTAATTTTTCTGGGATTATTTGATTGACCTTATCCGGGAAAAAAAAATTGTCATGTGATGGGTTGAGATGGAACGTAAAACGCACTCACTCATAAACACATGCAGTGAGATGAAGCGTAAAATGCACTCACTGGTGAGATAGAGCATAAAATGCACTCACCGTGAAAAGAAAAAAAAAAAAAAAAAAAAGTCTTGCTAGCGAATTTTAATAATACTTGGGAAGGTATGTGATTAAAGTTAAATCCTAGTGTGATTAAAATATAAAACCTATTGATCTTCTAGTTTGTATTTATCTATATTAAATAGAAAGAGATGTGAAAATAAATGTATAGAATTTTAATATATGTTGTGATGTATTTGATTAGATGAATTGATTTAAATTTTTATTAGTTTGATATATATGAATTTTCACACACACACAAAAGATTGAGAATAAAGTAGAATTAATAATTAAGTTAAAATTTTGGATGATGTATTATTTTGAAATTTTCTAAGAGTTGTTGATTATAATCTTTGAGGTTGGTGTGAAGTTCATATTAATTTATTGCTCATGTAAATAGTCGAGTTGTTTGAGTCAGGTATGTCAGGTTAGTTGAGTTGCTTTAGTCTGTTGGGCTAGTTAAATTTATTTTATTTTTGTTTATTTTCATTTTTGTTTTGCCCGAGGACGAGCAAAAGCTAAGTGTGGGGGTATCAATGAACAATTTCAGCCATGCAAGAGCCAAAATAAAACAGAAAGAAATATGTTGAGAATTTACAAAGAGAAGAGATTAACGAAATCATTCAGCGACTAAGTTCTTCAGAAGAGAGCTTAATGCTACTTAGCATCACTTCAAACATCATCATCAATAATAGTAAGAAAGTTGAGTTTCGGTGGCTCACTTGGTTTAGAGGAATCAGACACAGAGTGGGAAGGTCAATGTGACCTGAAGACAAAGGTCTTTAAATTGGAACCATTTATCCTATAGTGGCATATACATGCTCAGTGGAATGGAAGAGAGGATTATGAGTAATTAAGGCTCCAAACCTCTTAAATATGTATCTTATTGTCTCTTTACTGCTTTCATTACCTATCTTGTATCTGCCATAATTGATATAACTGTCTTACTTATTGCAAGATTATTCTTTGCAATATCTTTCCATTAGCAAACTTAAAACAGAACTGTGTGTTTGTCTATCAAGGATTAGAAATGGATTTAATCAAATAACTAATTCCGCTGCACTAATTTAAACTGTATACATATTTAGTAAACATGCTTAAAAGAAAAAATATACAACGATTTGTAAAGATTTATTCAACCCTCTTTTAAATCACTTTTTGTAAGTCTGAAAAATAACAGTGGGATCCAAACCCTTGAGATAAAATTACAAGTATGAATTCCTATGATAAATAGGAATTATATTTCAAGTGTATATGTATACTTTAAATGTATTTCAAGTGCATATATATATATATATACCGGGCGGGCCTAATTAAAAAAATAACCATAATGGCTAGGGACTTTATACATGGATGTTGAAGTCAAATTGAAAAAGGAATAGAGACCTACTTGTTGTAGCTTTTCCAAAGCCAATCTGAAAACAGGGGATATATTATGTATACATATACTTGTGGTACTACTAGGCATGCACAACAGGCCGGCCTGGGACTGCCAAGTCTTGGTCATTGACCAAGCCAGGTCAGGCCTTTGACTTTTGGCCTGCAGGCCAGGCCAGGTTTGGCGCTAAAAAATGGGGTCTGTTGAGGCCTGCAGGCTAGGCCAGTCTAGTCCAATTCGATCAATTCAAATAATTTTTTTAGTAATGTTAAATATTATTAAAACACCAATTAAAATTGATGTATTAATTAAAAGTAATGTATTACAAGTTACAACTTTCAAATTACAATAATGAAAAATATCTTTTTTATTATTATTATTATTTTTCAAATGACTTTCTAGTTGTTACGCTAAGTATTTATTAAAATAAAGATATAATGCAAGATATGTAAGAAGTGTAGGTTGGTAGTTAGGTAAGAAAAATCCATATATATTATACTAGTCAATGTGTTTTCATGAATTTTTTTATTCATATATAAATAAACATGCATGAATGAACGTATTAAAAAATGTCAATTTTATTTTATTTATTGAATGAGTTGTCACAAAGATGAAGTTTTCGTCTGCAGTGGGAGAATTGAAGTAGCAAATAAAGAAAATTAGCAAGTCGGACCGAGCTTTAGGTAAACCAGGTCAGGCCAGGCCTCAGGCTGACCTAGCTTATTGGCAAGCCAGGTCAAGCCAGATCTAAGCCAAAAAAATGTAGCATGGTCATGACCTTCAGGCCAGGCTTAGCCAGGTCAGGTCAGGCCCAGGCCGGGTCCCAGGCCGCAACCTATTTGTGCACCACTAGGTACTACCGTGACCGGAAGGAGAATAACATAGGCACACAGAATCAAGAAAAAAAAGCAGCAGCCACATGGAATTTAAGAAAAAAGGTTACAGGAATACGGAATAACAATAGTGAGAATTTTACTTTTGGGAGAAAACGAAGGAAACATTGAGACTTTTTGTGAAGGTTTTATTCAAGAGTTTTCGTCATTTATTCAGATCAATTAATTATTAAAAGATTTTAATTAATTCAAAAAAAAAATAGTGCTAAGATAATTTGAATTTTTATTCAAATTAAGGTAATTTTGTACCCTCTCAATTTTATAATATTTTAAGTTTTTGGTATTAAAACTTGGAATGACTATTTGTACACAGTTAATTATAGTAAAAAAATTCGGAGATCAACTCATGATTTTTTGCCTCTTAGTTTTAAAGGGTTTTTATCATAAATTTGGTGTCTTTTGATTAGTTTATTTTTTGCAATTTTTATTTATTTGATAGAATTATATTATTTGTTTGACGTAATTTATTATTTAATATATCAAAAATGATTCTGATTGTAGGAATTTTTCCAACAAAATATTCCCTTTCAAAACGTCAAAGCATCAACAAAAGTAAACTTCAAAATTGCAAAGACATGTAGACACAATCAAACCAGCACACTAAAAAAAATGGATGATCAATTCCCAATTATAGAAGATAAACACCCCATCACCTCCAACAAAACAGCAAATCAGCCTATACATGTAATTTATTGTATTCATTCTGACATTTCTTCGGAGCGGAAATGTTCAAAAAAAAATGCTCAACTATTAATTATATCTTGCAGGACCCTCTAAATTTCCTTAGAAGTATTTATTTTGTTGATGGATCGGGTTGAGATATAAAGTCTTATATCGGACAATTAAGCTATGAAAATTCACTATATAACTTGAGAGGTTATTTTATTCATTATCAAATAGTTTTGAGTTTGATACTTTAATATGATATCAAAGCAGACACAATTCATGTGCAGGCCCAACAACTCATATATTTCACGTCACTCAATTAAAATTATCCACATATTTAACTCAAAATTACGTCACATGTGAACTGATGTGTTTTTTGAGATATAAAATCTCATATCAGACAATTAAAACATGAAGACTCAATATATAACTTGAGAAATTACTACACTCATTGTCAATTATTTTTAAGTTGAATGTTTCAATAAATATATTATAAATTTTTATATTTTTTTTAGTGGTCTTTGTTATGAAATTAATGAAAAATAAAATAAAATAGTACTCCAAGTAGTCTGTACTACGCGTGGTGCTTGGTCATTTTCAAGATTAAATGTAACGTGAGCATCAGAGCATTGCTAGTGCTTTGATAAGGTGCAACAATAATTATTGATCACTTGACTTGCCTTGCAATGTCTATTTCTTAGTTGGCATAAAGGGTTATCCCATTAGTCCATTACATGCAATAATAATGCATAAACTCCCCTCGTCTTACATGTATGGGCAATGCTTTTTCTATCTTATAGAGATCGAGTTCGTATTAAAATGAAATTAATTAACGACGACTGTAATACGTTAAATTGTGTGCTGAGTATTGAGTCACCATTTTCAATTCGGAGTTAGAGCAGATATTACATTGATTATAGCGTTTTTGTAATTTGATTTATTTATTAATGAGAATTATTCCGTATTCTTATTTCATGATTTTGTTAAAAAAAAATTAAATTGAGTATTAATCAAGTCAAGCTGAGTTGAATCGAGTTAAATTTGGATCGCTTTAACTTTTCACCCAATGCAAGTTATCTTAAGATCAAGCACTATATCGAGCTTAAATCTACGGATATCCCACCAAGTTTGTCTCATTTTGTAAAGAACTAATCTCCAACTAATTTAATTGAGGTTATAATAAGGAAATTATTACTTTCATAAAAAAAAAATTAATATTTTTATAAGACTTTATTCACATAAAAATGAACCTCACATATTATTTATATAAATAAAACTTTTTTAAAATATCAATTTGCTTTTAAGAATATCAATCCTTTATAATAATTTTACTCCTGAAAGCGCACATTGTTACTATGTTTTTTGGATGTGCAATGTGAACCTCTTGACCCACAAAGTTAGGGCTCTAAAAAAACTTTAAACTCACGACACCAGCATAAATTTAACATCAATCCCTCGTATTCACCACCACTTATCGACAATTCAATATAAAATAAAATAATTCACTAGCACTCTGAGTAATTTCGAGCAACCTCTTTGACTTAATCTTTTCCTCCTGCCCTAGAATGATCATAACAGTGTGTGGGTCTTACTCGGGCATGTGACCTCTACGTGGTAAGACCGTTTCAATAATCACCATAACGGTGTGTCGGTCCCACCCAGGCATGTGACCTCCACGTGGCATTCTCAATATTGGATACAGATTATATAGAGAATTGATGTTTTCGTAAAATTTTATTGACAAAAAAAAAAAGTAGACCCCACTTATTATTATTAAATTTGTAAATTTGTAAAATTTCTTTTATTTAATTATTATTAATAATTATATATATTACCATGTGCTGATTGACTCAGCTGCTGGTCATGAGTTGCTATCCTTCATGAATGGGTAGGGACGAAGCTTGTTTGTGGTTTATCATGTTCCCCTATTAGTTGTCCCCAGTTGGATGTAGTTCCACTAAATGTGACAAGATTGCTATTTCATTCGTGGCAAGGATTCTGCTATGGAGGCATGAAAATAGCTATTTCATTATAGTGTTGATGCCCTTGTGTTCATTGAAGACCCTTAACTAAATGTCAATAGGTTGTAAGGGAGTTTATAGCTCCCTTGTGAAATAACTAAATAATGGAAAAGTAACAATTGTTTGGGTCTCCAAAATATTTGCATATGGAAGAACAGATTGTACTAAAGGGAGTTGGAGTTTGATGTACAACCAACATTAAGAATTTTAAAAGTTGTCCATTATTTCTGATCTCTGTCAATAGTTGGTGAAAACTAGAAAGTCAACAATCTATCCACTAATAGATAGACTGATCAGGCTTGTTTTAACTATTCCAGTTTCTACTGCAACTACAAAACGTGCATTTTCAGCTATGAGTCATGTCAAATTTGAACTTCGAAACAAGATGGGGGATGAATATCTTACAAATTCTCTTATTGTCTATATTGAAAAAGAAATTGCAAAACAGTTCAGTACAAATCGAATCAATCATAGATGGATTTCGTGATTTGAAAGAACGTTGGGTGCAATTCTGACGAAGCTTTGATATGTTCTAAAAGATTTTTTCTTGCTATGTTTTGTTGTCTTTGTCAAAACAAATTCTATTACTACATTATCTCTATTTTAGTAAAAAAATTATTTTGTAATGGTAAAATTTTACTTTTTAGTGATGAATATATATTATGTTGTTAAAAAAATTCTTGGTCCCCCTCGAGATCAAATCCTGACTTCGTCCCTGTGGATGGGCATTATATATAACCAAATCTTCATAGCTGAAGAAGACATCCACAAAACAGCTTTCAAATGCCTTGGTCAAATCAGCAAAAGGGAAGCTTCCTTCTCTTTTCTATGTTCGATCTTGGTACCTTAGTACCAATTCGCACCAACCCAGTCTCTTTTAAAGAATGCCATGGAATCTCCTCCAACAACATATGTGAAAAACGGATTTCGAAGTGAATTACCTTCTAACATGATGAAGGAGGTTACTAAGGCATGAAAGCGCCTAGTCTATTTGAGGCGGGATGCCCAAGAATAGAAGTAGTCATATGCCGAAAATCCTCTTCTGTGATGTCAAGGAGAAATCGTCTGCTCACTTGCGACAAGAGGTTTTTCCATTGATTCTAGCATAACCGATTGGATGTCAAATGATACATAAATTGATAATTCGATACCGACATTAATTTTTGATTTTTTTGATAATTTTTAATTGATACTAATTTAATATTTTTGATATTAATATAATTTTTTTTATCAATGAACACTCCTATTAAACTCATGACACCAACATAAATTTAACATCAATCCCTCGTATTCACCACCACTTATCGACAATTCAATATAAAATAAAATAATTCACTAGCGCTCAAGTAATTTCGGTCAACCTCTTTGAGTTAATCTTTTTCACTCGCCCCAAAAATGATCATAGCAGTGTGTGGGTCCTATTTGGGCATGTGACCTGTACGTGGTAAGACCGTTTCAATAACAAAAAGTTTATGCAGACAGGGAAATGAGACAGGAAAATTGGACAGGTGCAAAATTTATTTATTTATTTATTTATTTTATCTCTTAAAAATTTTATAATATTTATTTTGACTTAAATATTTATAGAATTCAATAATTTAAGTATAATTTAGATATATATAAACAATCAAGTTGTATAGTCTGTATAATTTTGATTATTTACATGCATCCAAATTATATCTAAATCACTGAATTTTATAAACATTTGAGTCAAAATAAATGTTATAAAAATTTTGGGAGTCGAAAGAAAAAATAAATAAAAAATGAACCATTCCAATTTTTCTATCCCATTTCTCGGTCCGCATAGAAGGACTCTTTCAATAATCACCATAACAGTGTGTCTGTCCCACCCAGGCATATGACCTGCACGTGGCATTCTCAATATTGGACGGATTATATAAGAAATTGATATTTTCGTAAAATTCTACTCATATAAAAATAGATTTCATTTATTATTTATGCAAATAGAGTCTTGTAAAATTATCAATTTTACTTGTGAAAATATCAATTCCCTTTATATATTCTCCCATTGTTTTCTAAGATAGGAGAGGTCCATCGGTAACGCTCGTGTCGTTCTCGCAAGCTCCTCAAATTGAGTCGGAAAATATTTTTGTCCAGCAGCTTGCGCAAACTCTACTCATTTTCCTTATGCTTTATTAGACAAAACTTTTAATTTATTTTTTTTTAACCGGACTTATTTTAGTGCGCTGCAATTTCAATTACATATAGAAAGGGGGCGAAAATGACAAGACAATAATGGCATTGGGTCTGTCGGTTCAACTATGTGAGGCTTCAAATTAAAGGGGTATGGGGTTGGAGAAAATTTGTTTTCTGTTGTAGCCATGCTTTTCTGATCTGCATAAAACAAAGGCAAAAAAAAGACATCTCTATCTTTAACTAATCAATTTCTTTCTTTTTTATAAAATAAATTTGCTAGATTACTTAATTAACTAATCAATTTGATTAAGAGGAAAAAAGTAATGTATGATTTTATTTTTAATATTTTGCTTGGTGAATACCTTTCGAGCGTGCACGGGATAAGTCAATTTGAGTAGATAGGGATTTTTATAAAGAATTGTTATTTTCATAAGTAAAAATTGATGTATTTATAAATTCTCTCTCACATAAATGTGAGACTCATTTACTATACATGTGAGAGAAAACTTGTAAAATTATCATTTTTATTTGTACAAATATCAATTCCCTTTTTATAAATCTTCTATTTTTTTTTCAATACTCCCTTTATTCAATATTTGTAGACACCTTTCGATTTTTTTGAACTCAATTTATAAAATTTTAAAATTCAAGATTGATATGAATTAAATTTAAATTTGAGAGCAAAGAAAATGATAATCAAGATAAAAATGTCTATATTTAAATTTGAGAGCAAAAATTATGATAATCTCATGTCTGACTCTTGTTGCGAGTAGATACGTAATTAATTGTATAAATATACAAATTATATGACTATATATGTCTACTCACAATGAAAATGAACATATTTTTGTTGAAGGACTCAAACTTGAGAATTAACCGAGAAAACTATAACTTTAAAGGTTATTTTTTATTTAGAGAATTAATAGGTTTACTTGCACACACAATCTCACAAAAAGAAAACTAAAGATCGATATTATATAACTTACAGTAGAAATTAACCTCATTTTGTAACAGAATATAACTTACTCAACCTATTGGCTATATTACTTGAGCAAGCATTAAGGTATGCCAATGATAGGGAGGTTAGGAACATAGTAGCTAGTTGGAGGTAGGCCCCACTCCCTCGGAAGAGGAAGATCAACGGTCTTGGATGAGCCGATACCAGAGTTTTTGGCCCCACATTTTCCATCTTTTTGTGACAAAGGGCATGAGGTATAGAAGTTTAAAGGGTTTGAGATGGTGTAGGAGTCATCATGGGCCTTAACAACATTGGAGACCATGTTGTTCTTAGTAGCGTAGAGCTGTTGCGGATCACCTAGGACCCTGGCTAGGCAGTTGAATGAAGGAGTTGATGCTGGAATAATATTGTCCGAGGGAAGCTCGGTTTTAAAGGATCCATCTTTTTCTGTGGTGGTCATTGCCGGTTTCTTGGCATTATTACACTTCACAAGAACCTTTATTCCTGAGGAGAGAGAGAGGGAGAAATGCATATTTAGACATGAAAATATATATACACATAAGTACACAGATACATTCACACATACATAAGTGATATGAAAGGAACAAAATATAACAAGCTAGGACAAGGTGATGTATTCCGTGCACACTACAAGTGTATAGTTGAGGATAAATTCTATTGTAAAAATTAATATTCTATATTTCACAAAAGTAGTCTTATTTGTAAAATTTGAGAGTATATATATATATATATATATATATATATATATATATATATACATTGTGGGTGTTTAGTTTAGTTGCAGTGACATCATCAATACAAAGAAAACTTTTTTTGTGGAATAATTTTTTTTTAATTTCTTTTGTATTATATAGAAAGAAAGCCATGACCACGTTTAGCGTATATTTTTAGTTTATCATGAAAAGAAATATGCTAAACTAATTATTTCCTTGTCATTTTCACTCTAGCTAGCTAGGTTTTAAGCGTTGACCTTTACATTAGGAGAAGAGGACAAACCTGAGAAATCGTAATCCTTCTTACAGTCTAAGCAAGAGACTGAACCCTTTAGGAGCTCGCATGTCGAAAGTTCAACCCTAGCAAGAGCCGAGGCGAAGAAGAGTACTAACATCAACTGATAAAGCGACATTGGAGAAGTTACACCAAAAAATTTGCTGCTGAATATGGATACAGACAGAGATGACAAAGCAGCTTATTAATAGTGAAATAATAGCATGATTGTAGTTAATGAAGGGACCCAAGCCCTAACTTGGTTGTTGGTGTTTAATGAGGTCCTAGCATTATATACATATGGCGAGAGGCTGTTTTTGTATCGAAAAATAACTAGATTGTTTCAATAGAGCTCTCGAGGACTGAAATGCAAAATTATACGTCCTCTCAGTTTAATTACTTCAACTTTTTTTTCATAAGTTTAGCTACTAATTAGCCAAATCCTCCCGCACAGTATAATTAGCAGTGCAAAATTATTCAATTTCGACTAATTTTGCACTATTTATTATAAAGTATGCTTTTAAAGTCACAACTTTACACTAATAATTGTACTTTGAAAGAAAAATTTGCTTTAGTAAAACTCAAGAACGAAGATATCACACTAACACAGACATATGTTACAATTTTGCGTTTTAGCTTTAAATTCAAAGAGAAGGAAACATAAATCAAGAATGAAAACAAAGAACAAAACAAGCTTAATATATACATCAACCTATACTTCTATTTTCTGACTTTTGATGAATTCTTTGGGTCCAAGAAAGAAATATAATTAATTAAAGCATCTCATGTTTTGTTTTTTTCTTTAGGCTAAATAAAAACTATTTTGAGGGGACAACAGGGGTATAAAAATCCTAGCTTGTAACTAGCTAGGGCCTAGGAGGAGTCCGAAAGGAGAGACCTAAGCGGGGAGAAAGCAAGCACTGCACAAGTAAGGCTTGAGCCATAACTTAAACCCAAGTCCCACAAAAAGTATATATTATATTGGTTACTAATGTTTATAGAGTTTGCAATAGTAACCTAGTGCAATAGCCGTTTGCATTAAACGTTGTGTTTAAAATAAATTATTACTGAAAATTATTTCATTAATGCATTAAGTTTGATCAACCTTAAAGACTAATATAATGTTAATTGAAGAGTATTAAATTAACATTAATAAGATGTTGATATAGTACTCATGTAACAGTACACATAGAGTGGTATTAAACTTATTCAAGATGGAATCATTTAATAGGATATAAGGGTTTCAAAATTGGAGATTCAATAAGGTGTAACGGAAGCAATATTGTTTGATAAACATATCACACTTAGGAGAAATGACCAAACATATATGAGTATATAAGCATTCATGTGACTAATCATTTTAATGGAACAAAAGAAAAGACATGAATATCGGCCCCCTCGTGATGCGGTGCACAAGCTGAGGTTGGGATTGCGACTTTGCGTCTGTGTTCGGAGTGATTATTCAGTGGTCATAGGCACTTGTCACGTGATGTCCTACACCATTAATGCGCTGCAATTTTAGCACTTAAAGTTCTGGATCAAGTCTATTCTTTTTGAATTCAAACCGTTATAATTTGGATCATCCAAATGAAACATTTTTATCTAATATTTCCTATAAATACCTTGATCGATTCAATGGCTCAAACTTGATTGGTACAAATATTTCCTATAAATACTATACATGTAGAATGTTTATCTCTCATCTTTTTCCCTATTTCCATCTCGGCAGTTATATCTCTTTCTTCTTTTCTCACGTACTGTATCTATATTTATTAATTTAAAGAAATGTTCGTCGATAATCATCAAGTTTGTTATTATCAATGTTCTGAATTGTCTTATATATCCTGAGAAGTAATTTGTAAGCATATTCACAACAATTTTAATTTATTAAAAGGAGACAAATAAAACTTTAAGAAAAGTGTAATCATTTAGACATGTTGCTTTCAATATTTAAACAGCTAATTGTAGATGAAAGAATCTCAAGTGCTTTTTCAACTCTAAAAGCTTTGTAAGTTACTACACAAATAAGCACATATATAGTAACATAAATCGATGAACAAAGATTAGTGAGTACAAGTCCGATGCCTGTAAGGCTCCAAGTCATGACTTTCTTGCCACAATATCCATGATTTATATTTACATGTGGCTGTGTCTCCAGTTAGGCTTATTTCCTGCCACTAGGTTTTCTCATGTTGATATGTACGTATTGAAGATGAGCTCCAAAATCAGCTACCAAATCAATTAATGCTTCACGGTAGTTGGCCTGCCTCCTGTCCCAACCACCACATTGATTGAACGACTGTAGGCATGATACATCTCTGCCATTATTAATAGGGTCAAATAAGTCAGTTTAGAAAACGAACGTGCATAATAAATAAGCCACAAACCCTTGTCCTTGAAAAAGAAAAAATAGGAAAGAAAATATTTACAGTTGCTTTGGCTAAGTTCTAAATTACTTCTTAAAAAGTAAACTAGCTCATGATCCTGTGCATAGCATGGCATTTTTTTTAAAATAAAATTATTGTTTTTTTAAAACCTTTTAAAATTATACTATACTAATATATTTAATTATAATAATAATAAATTAATAGTGTGCACGTTGAATTTTATAAAAAAAATATTTCCTTCTAAAATATATTATTTAACTAATAACTTAACTAATTCTTGATTAAATAAATTAAATAAATTTAAAAATCAATAATAATAGTTTATCTATTGATGTAATATAAATGATAGTATTCATATTTAAAATAATGATTTGTTAATAGTTTATTTTCCTATTTTGCGCTTCTATTTTTAAATTTTAAAGTTGAAGGGTCATTCCTAAAAATTAGGGTTGATAGATCATTTTGTGCTATTAATTGTATATATAGATACAACTATGGAAAATTACATACTGAATTTTAAAACGAAAAAGCTTCAATTAAGATAATATTGTTGCTTATGTCTTGGTTAATTTGGATCTGTGATAAGTATCTTTTCTTTCAGTAATATTAAATTTAATTTGTTGGTTGAGCCTAAAAAGAAAGGGGAAAAAAAGGAAGAAAAGAGCTAGAGTTAGATATGACAGTAATATTTGAATATTGAACCATTAACAGGAATAAGGCTTTTAATTTAGGCCTCAATATGGAGTAATTATTCAGTGGTTTTGGGGCACCTACCACGTACGTGGTGTCCCACACCATTTATATACTGTCATTTCAGCACTTAAAGTGAAAATGACTCACTTTAAATGTTAAAATGTCAGCACATAAATAACGTGAGACACTACGTGACAGGTGCCCCATGAGTATTTAATAATTTTTCCTCAATATAGAAAAATATCATGGTTATAAGCCTAGACTAAGAAATAGGCATTTATTGAAATATATGAATATGACAAAATTTGGAATTGTTAGAATGTCCATTTTATATTATGTGATATATATGCAAGTGGATTATAAGACTTTTAATTTAGAGTTTGGAATTGATCAAAATGGGGATATTGGCGGGGTGATTAAAATTTTCTGTACAATCAGTATTTAGGGTGTATCAGATCGATTCGAACCTGCGGGTCCGGTACCGGTTCAGTATACCGATACCAACCGGTTTAGCGTTTTGGGAGTCTGGTATATACCGAACCGTATCGATTATACCATTTTTTTAATTATTATTATTATTATTAACAAATAAAAATAAAAATATTAATAATAATAATAATAATAATTTATTAATAATAATAATAATTGTTTTTTTTCAATAAAAACTAACTGGTTCAATCGGTGCCGGTATCAGTACTGAATTTTTTATGATTTCGATACCGGTTCGGTCCGGTTCGTATCGGACGAACACCCCTTATTGGGTAGCCAAATTTGCCAATAAAGGAAAGCCTTGATAGCCCCTAAACTTTAAATACCTCTCACAGTCTATCAGAACAATAAAGATTATAAGTTGCCGCCAAGTTAGGGAAGGACAATTTAAGTGTTGAAATATCTTTCTTGTGTGGTGTGAACGGGTTAAATGTAAATGTGACTCTTGAACTATAAGTGAATGAGAGCAAGACTTGAACTTAAAAACCTCAAGTTTGAAAATTGGAGAATAGGATCACCCGAGCACTATGGGCCTAGCTAACAAATTTACTCAACAAATTGATTATATACTAAACAAACTATTTTTTTAGCAAAATTTATTAAAAGACAATCGTACTCCCGTTAGCATCTTTCTCATCCACGTCGCTATCAACCATTGTCAAATCAGTGGATTTTTCTTATGACGAAACTTCTTAATTGATGCTTTCATCTCTTCTGAAAACAAAACTGTTAGCAATTTATCATGACTGTTTAAGCCATGGATAGTTAAGTGGTTCAAATTGATTCGAAGAAGATGAGTTGGGGATGCTAATAGTAATAATAATAATAAAGTTTAATAATAATCATAATAGTAATAATAATAATAATAATAATAATTTGAGGGTTGGTATGAATGTTCATAGACAGATTTTGGTAGCTCACAATAGGTTTTTTGTAGTGAAACTTTCAGATCAATTGATGGAAGAACATAAGAATTTTAACACAATTTATTTTTAATATTTTGGTAGCTCACTTTAGTACTTCATCCGTCCCAGGATAAAAGTTCTTATTACTATTTTAGATAGTCTCATGTTAAATGTCTACTTACCTTAACTAATCTATTTTTACAATAATTTGCTTATAATATCCTTAGTATTAATTGTCATATTTATATTCTTTATGCATATTTATGGAACATCACTAGTCATGCGTAGAAAACTATATAATTAAATAAGAATTTAAATATGAACAATTTTGTCATTTTATCCTCTTTCTTAATACACGTAAAAAGTCAACCAGAACTTTTATCCTGGGACGGAGGGAGTATATGATTTACTTTTTGGGGTAATAAAGTATGTTAACTTGTTGTAGTTGGTTGGTTTTATAGCCAAAAGTTCAAACATGAGGTCACTGGTTCGAATCCTGAAAACAATGCAATTTTTGGTTTTTGGCCAAAATATGTTTACACTTCCACGTTTGTGGTCTTGTAGAACTATCACTTTTACTTATGGCAGAAGTAACAATATGTTTTTATGGTGAAACATCAACTAATTATAATCTGACAAATTATTTTGCATCCAAATTTTATAACTTTCATTTGTCACTGTAGCATTACTCCAAAAGTAAATTACCTATTTTCTTATTAATCTAAATAAAGATAAATATAAATCTAATATTAAGAACAACGATAAAACTAGAGAGTAAAAAAAGATTAATAATGCTACAATAAATTTTTAGATTTCTTTTTCCGTATTTCCCCTTTATGTTAACTTGAGCTTTTCAAATTCCAAACTTAGTCAAAGTATCTGCGTTTGGGACTGCAGTTGATGATTAAATTCTTCCTAATAGGGGTGCACAACAGTCGGTTTGGTCGGTTTTGTATATATAAAAAAAATAAACCATTTAAGTCTGTTATATAAAATTAAAAACCAAAACCGCCCAAACTTATATTTTGTAATCAGTTATCGAACTATTCGGTTATCGGGTTTAATTGGTTTGGTCGGTTATAAAACTTAAGCACAAGAGATAGAGTTGGTATGTACCTTTGCAATTAATTAGTGTTTGGTTCATAAACTCAACAGAAAAAATAGAATTATATACCCCCGAGGAACATTCAGATTCTGAATTAGTTCACTGAGATCCAACAGGTTTGTCATGCAAAATCATCCTTTAATACATGTTCCTAATCTGATGAGTTGTTGTCAAAATAGCTCAAGCCTGAGCCGAGCCTAAGGCAAGCTGATTCTACAGACTTATTTATATTACAAGGTAATATTAAACTAATTTATTTATATTTTATAATATATAATTATATAAAATAAATAATTATTAGAAAAGTATATAAATTATATAATTATATTATAATTTTAAGTAGTTCGATCGATTTCGATTTTTGTGAAAATAAAACCAAAACCAACCAACCGAGCTTCGATTTTTTTGTTTTGTAAGTTTTAGTTTGGTTCAGTTTAATCGATTTTTCGGTTCTTTTCGGTTTTGTGTGCACCCCTACTTCCTAATACTTTCAAAAGTGATCATGTAGGTATGTGTGTTGTATTTTTCTATAAAATCCTATTTATCTATTTATTTAATGCTTATTAATGTTGGACATTTAGTTATTACTAAAAGTACATCATTCTTCATTCATTAAATGATCATTTATTATGTTTAATATAAATCTCTAAATTTATATATATTATGATTTATGTGTATAAATAAATATTATACACAGAAGATATAAATTATATATAATATATATGAATAAAGATATAATAGTTTATAACCTATGATAATTTGGAGATATTATCATGTAGGTTATAGTACTTTAATAGAGATGATTTATCTTGATCATTGAAGTTAGACTTCTAATTAAAGTATTAGTGCATTAACGGTATGCATTAAACGGATCATGTGATAATATTTTATTTATAAAATATTTTCACATAAATATTAATTTGTTAATGTTTCTTAATTTTGAAATAATAATAGACTTAATATTGTTAAATATACTAATTTAATATTCCAACGAGTGAAATTATATTGTGTTAATTAATATGTTTAATTAATATTAAGAATATTATTATTGTCAAAACATCTATAAGATTTTTCATAAGATAATTTATTATGGATCATAGAATCTTGGCCAAGTCTTTTAATATTTATTGTTAAAAGAATTGATTTAATTGTTAAATCAATTTATGATCAAATGAAGATAAATTATGGACTTATGAAATTAGTTTAAATATTTTGAGATTATATTTAATTCTGAAATATTTATGTACATTTATAGAGAAAATATTTACAGTTAATTAGTAAAGGGTTTATTTTATTTAATTCTTGGACTGAAGTGCAATTATAATTATTTAGTGAAATTAATTATAATTAATATTTATTTAGTATATTATTATTAGATAATAATATATGAATAAGTATTGGAGACAGAATAGGAATCCCTTAGGATCCCCATCCTAGCTTAATATGAATCAGTTTCATTAGAGAGATAATGATCAATTAATAAGGATATAAATATATCATTGATCAGATACGTAAAGAATGTGATTATTCCAAATCAAGAGGAAAGATCAAATAGCGTATACTCTCTCTCTTCTCCTAGGAAAAACACGTGAAGTATTTTTTCGGAAAATTGCTTTGGAGACCACACTCCAAATTCCGCATAACGTCATAAGAAGGAAAATCTTGAGGATACTCGAAGATTCAAACATGCTAATCCAACCAAGTACTAGGTAACAATTCATACTATAGATACATGGTATATATATAATTGTTGTTTTGTATAAAATCATAAAGATAATCCTGTTTTATTAATTTTTAAAAATACTTTTCGGAGAATTTTTCCAACAGTCGTTCAATATATAACTAGGCTTGTTTTGCAGCAACTAGCTAGGCCCTTAAGATAAAGCTTCTATTTCGCTTCATTAATGTCATTTCACTTTGTTTTCTCTGATGAAATTTTACTTTAATTCTAATTATCTTCAAATTCTCTTAAAATCTAAGGCTATATATTAATACAATATCAGCTTTTGCTTTCTATCCAGCCCTTATCAAGAAAATTAAAGCATATACTCATTTAACAACAATGAAAATATCAGCATTATATATGTAACTGGTTGCTTTATTATCACACACAAACATCAAGACTTTCCTTAATTCTGACCAATATTAATATTGATTAGAATGAATCAACAACGAAAATGAAAAAGAAATAACAAAACCTAAACAAGCACTTATAAAATAAATAAATCAAGAAAAATAAACCACAGGCAGGACTAGTTTCTTCTGAGCTAACTTCAAACTTTGTCCAGCAAAAGACAAAATGTCATATATACCTTATCCAATAAGTTTAAAGCATTAATTTCTAAGCTTTTTGGCTAATAAATATCGAATAAACTTTATCCAAGAAAAGAGAAAATGTCACATAAACTTTTTCCATTAAACTATTTGTTATAGTTTTTTTCCCTCATAGTGATAGTTTTATAACATTGCATGAATTCCTAATCTCCCCTTGTATACACGTAAGAACTTGAACTCCACCTAACTTAACCATGGCTTGACCAACTCTGGTTGAGAAATCTAAGGAAGTGGTTAGCTACGGCTTCAACCCAAGATTTGGTTAATGGATCCAATGCTAATGGTTGATCAATTTGGAGAACACCTTTGTTCAATACTATTTGTTGGTGATAAGAATTATTGACGATCGTAAAGCTTAAAAGACCCTGATCAAGATTAGCAGTATTATCAACAGTAGCATTTTAAGGGCATTTAAGCCACAATGCAACTAACAGCAATAGACTCTGTTGGGATATAAATAGTGTGGATCCAAATTTATTCATGGTCTAGAGCAAAGGTTAACCTATTTTCCACACACTATAGTTAGCCCGATACTGGAGCAGGCCTACTACAATGTCCTTTGGGGCGGCTTGGTACATTAGGAAGTCAAAGTCAATGTTGACTTAGGGTTCCAAATCAAATTATGATTTCGGATACTATGGGTGATAAGGACTAATCGGTCAACATCATATTCACAATTGGATTCTAATCATAGCTTACAAAATCCTAATTGGCCACAAACATTGAATATTAGGGCAGTTGAGAAAAGAATAAATACAGTCATAAGTAAGGAATTACGGTATACAATATTCTTTCATTAAATATCAATATTATTCCAGCAGTTACGTTCTCTATTGTTCATGCTTTTTGGCCTGTACTTATTCTCACAACGGATCTATCCCCCGACGGCCCAAATCAGCAGGCTCCTTAGTGTGGTTGTTCCTTATGCAGGTTAGCTCGTTATTTGGTGATTTATGCGGGTGTACAAAATCAGGCGTCAACATTGGCGCTATAAGGAGGGTCACTCATTGATATTTGATTTAAATCACCGATTTACAACAAGAAATTGTTGTTATGGCGAATAAGGGAAATTTAATTCAGGATCAGGAGGGAACCTCTACAGTACCAGTAGCACGTCATATTTGGGGCTCTATGAAGGATAGACTTGGTCCTAATCAGCCGAGGTCTAGGCCCGTTATAACTCAATCAGCAACTATTCGTCGGCGATTATTCACACCTTCAATTACCATGGATCAAGACTTGCGTAGAAGGAGATCGAATTTACAATCCCATGTTTGGGAGCATCATGATAGGGGGTCAAGCCAACGTAACCAATGAGATAGGATAAGGATGCAGAAAATTAAATAAACAGAGACTTAGTTAGAAACTTTACAGAGAAGACAGCAGGAGTAGGTTGCGCACTTATCCAAACTCAGGAGAAAAAGGGAAGTACCAACCATAATTAAAGGTGGAGAACGAGAAATAACTCCATAAAGTCAACTTTGGCCAGGACATGGAGAAATAAAGCAGTTTGGCCGATCAGGTTAGTACCATCATGAAGGCGATATAAGGTAGCCTAGTTCCCACAACCAGTACCATGAAGGCGATAAAAGGTAGCCCAGTCTACAGAACCAGTATCACCAATACGATATAAAGCAGTCTCGTTCCCAGAACTAGTACCCATGAAGGAGATATAATGTTGCCCAGTCTATAGAACCGGTACCACCCAGAAGATATAAGGCAGTCCGATTCCCCAAATCGGTACAATGAAGATATAAGGAAATTTGACTCCCAAGGCCAGTACAGACAAGGTGATATAAGGCAGTCCGACTCCTCGAACCGGTACCATAAAGATGTAAGGCAGCCTAGCTCACCAGTCGGTATTATTAGAGACGGACCAGATCTCTAATTGATAGGCAGAACCATGGTGAAATAAGGACAGACCAGGCTCGAGGACCCCAAGAGGCTCCACGGGTAGCTGTTCCTGAACCCATCTTATAAAGGCTGACAGAACTAGAGCAGAGGATTATGATGACTCAGACTGACCCACAACCATTGGATCCAAAGTCTACTTTTTTCCCAGCCATTGACTAAGTGAAAGCAGATCCAGAAAAGAGGTTACCACCATTGGAGACCTACAACGACATAGGAGACCCATATGATCACGCTTACTCTTATGAACGGTTGACGAGGTACTGCAATCATTCTAAGAAGGGAGCAAAATAGTGGATGATGTCTTTGCCTTCGAATTGCATTAATTCATGGAAAGAGTTGTTGTGACGCCCCCAAATCCGGGTCCCTTGAACCACGGGTCTGGTGCTCACGTAATCTATTCTACCCTGACATCTCATTCAACCATTCTGAACAAAATAATAATTATAAACTTAATTTACATTCATACATCACTATTCCCAGGTTCTACGTACCTTTATACATCCAACTGTCATATCTGACATAATACAAAATATAATAATAAATACAACATTAGCTATCCTCTATAGCTAGCCGACCTTTCCTTTCCCTTTATCTACTCCTGACCCTTCGGCCTTCTCTGGCTTAACTGAAATGTCATGAATGAAAGCAAGAGTGAGCCTAAATAGCTCAGCAAGTATAACAATAAATGATAACATGAATAATTCCAAATGAATAGAGGAGAGTCATAGACAATTTTATCTGAATTATGCATAATAACTGAATGAATATCAATAATCGAATCAACGAAATGAACTGATCAATATTAATCCAATAAATGAATCAAGAACTGAAATTTAGCATTTATGAATAATGATATAATGAAATTTTGCTGCTGTACGGTCACAAGACCAAGAACACGTTTAGAACAATACCAATCGTATAGGATGATATTGCCCAAGTTAGTCAAAAGACTGCTATTTCAAATAGATGCGTACTCTGGGTGATCAGCCCATTGTACCTTTATATTGTGCACAACATAAACATCTAGCGACGCAACCACGTCATAAAATTATAGTTATTTCCCCTTTGTAGGGTTGTTCTATTACAGCATAACATAGAAGCCGCACCACAACCAATGTAGATTGGAGCATATAACAATGAACATTCGATCTCAACATAAATCATTTAGTATGTGTCTAGCCAGATTCAAGATTGGCATCGACCTTTTCAATTAAATTCAATAATGAATAAACTTTGCATAGCAATATAAATAAATAACATGAATGTCTTATCAAAGAACTGCAATAGAAGTTCAGTAAGGAAACTTGCCTTCGTCCTCGTCTATCACAATTGGTATAATAGTATCCCGTCTATAACCTACATGACCACAATATTGGTTCATGCATTAGTTACATACACATGCATGCCATAACTTGCTAAACAAGCTACCCATTAACTATACATAACCCTAATCACATAACATATTGCTCAAACATAGCTTAACGCTTACCATATTGATTATTTTTATCAAATTATGGTTTACATATGTATTTATATCATTTAATATCAAAACATTGCATTTTGGAATAAAAATATTTATTTTTTTCAAAAATCAGCTCACGGCGCCCCGGCGCCATTTTCCTTCTTGACACTGCGCTGGCCGCGAGATCTCCTCGGCTGACGGCGCCCCGGCGAGCTCTGATCTCGCCCCCAGCGGAAACCTTGCAGCCACACTGCGCCCCGGCGCAGTCTCTAGTACAAAAACCCGCGCCCCGGCGCCATGCTGCAGAATCAAAAAAAAATTTCCTTCCAAAAATCAAGCTAGCTTTGGCCCTAATGTGAATTTACCAATTCCAACATTTCATATAGCACGTATAACACATAATTGACTCGCGTGGGTTTTCGAAACTTTTAAAAATCATCATTTGGTCCTATAATTCCAAATGGTTCGTTTAGGTCGTCGGTTTACGTTTTAAAACGTTCGAATTCGTCATTTAACGCCTTATGCACCATTTAACTCCCAAATCGATTCTAACACGTGTATTTACATATTGTTGACATGTTTGGCCTTGTTTTACACTCAATCCACCAAAATGACCAATAATCATCTATTGTATGCATTTTACCCAATTTACATAATTTTCTTTATAAACCAACTTTGATTCTTTACACACCATGCACATATATGTTAACACATATCCAATTAGCCACTTTATATGCATGTGTAACTTCTACACGTACCTTCCAAAACACTTTACAGATAATAATTTCGTTTAGACACAAAATATAGCCTAGTATTCAATTCTCTTTCCTAAAACATGATTTTACACCCTCTAGGCTTCTTTGGTACTCTCTAGCATATGATCATGCATATATTACACACCTTCATCTTCTCAAACTAGTTTCTATCATGTTTGATAACATATAACACACAATCATGCTTTTAATCATAACTTTAATCCTAGCTATTCATGTAAATAGTACACCACCTTTGCTATACACAACTCAATCACTAGGTTTTCATGATCTAGCCAACTTGAAGCACATATATCACATAATATACACATATGATCAAAGACTCATGCATGGCCTCATCTATTTCAACTTATAAACACATAATCTTTGAATTTCATAACTTAAACTCTTTCATACCTTCTTCTAGCTTTTCTTCTTCTAGCTAAAAACCTTGCCAAGCTTTGATTCTCCACCTTGATCACTTACTTTGCTTGTCTAGAACACTTTTCTCTTGAGTTTCTTCAAACCCTAGCTCCTAGCTCTCTCTTCTCTCTTATCTTGCAAGCTTCGAATGAACTTGGACAATAGCAACTAGAATGCTGAAAATTGGTTTGCATGTATGCTTATAACAATTGTCTAGCAACTAACCATGATATGGTTAACTCAACTCAAGCTTGGTTAGGGCTAATAAGTCATTTCCCTTGACTTTATAAGGATAAAATTGTTATTTCTCACCAATAAGACATGAATGTCATTTTCCAAAATGATGAGGGTAGCATGGTCATTATCCATCATTCCTAGGAAATTTCACTCCCCCCTTAGTTTATAATTATTCAAATTTACCCCCATAGGTTCATAAGTTATTCAAATCAATCCAATTCAATTTCATTTTAAACCAACTTATTTCTTTAGTCTTGCAACTAATTCCATCATCCAATATAATACACATGGCTTGTCCCAAAATGATTGTCACACTTTCAAAATACTTAATTTCCATTAATAACTTATAATTTACAATATCGCAAAAATGCAAATCCTTACAGTTGTACGCTAAATTTCACAAGCAGTTCGGGAGCAACAAAATGAGAGGAAAACTCACAGATTCCCTAATGCGGATCAAATAGAAGCCTAGGGAGTCATTAAGTCATTATGTATAGAGATTCAAGGATGTTGTGGTACAATTACCGATCTGAATATGACACAGGTTCTGGAATTCTTTACAACGGGATTGGATATATGATGATCTAATAAGCTAATGAAGGATATCATGTTCAACCTTCCGAAGGATCTGTATGATGCATATAAGAGGATCGAGAAGTTTATTGCAATTGATGAGGTGATGGCGACTCTGCAGCAGGGTAGTAAGGGTAATGACCGACCCAACAATAACAAAACAGGAGATAATAAGGAGAACGTATGGGATCATATCAGACCAAAAGGAGGACAATAACCTACTAAAAATAGACCATCCTTTCAGTTATGGGTGGAAAGTAAGGTTTATACCCCACTGAACACAGATAGGGTGAAGATCCTTGAGGCAATTAGAAGTTCATCTGGACCGAGGCCATCAGGACCGAGGAAGAACTTATATTGTTAGTATCATCGAGTAACTATACACGCTACAAAAACATGTACTGGGTTAAAATATATTATTAAAAAAAAGGTTCAAAGTGGAAAACTAATCCAATATGTGGCTGGTAGGGAGGCACCGGTATAGATCCCGCCGCAGGTCCAGGATCAAGAAGCTGAGCAGGAGGTTCAGCCTCAGCGGGTGATTGATGTCATCACGGGAGGAACATTAAAGAGACGTTCTGGGAAGAAATGAAGGAATAATGCAGATGTTTTGGCAGTTTTAAATTAGGTTCAGAAGTTGAAGCAACCTTTTCCCAACACTTAATGGGGTATGCAAGGTCAAAGGTGATCTGGACATAGCAAGAAAGTGTTATCGGTATACTCTTACATCATCAACTGTGGGGGTTAGTAAGCAGAGGCAAATGATAATGGTGGACATAGAGACTTTTACCAAGGGAGTTATAGAACCATTGGCGTTGTCCACTGATGAGACTGGAGATGTAAAGTTGTTCCCAGACAGCAAAAAGAAGTTAATTAAGATTAGTAAAGGATTGGAGGAGACTATAAGGAAAGCATTAATTAAATTATTGCGGATATATGATGACATCTTCGCTTGCACTCCTCATGACATGCCTGGGGTAGCTGAAGATGTAGCAGTATATAGATTGGCGATACAACCAAAGAAAAAACCAGTTTGTTAGAAGAGGAGGATTTTTTCACCCGAGCGACAAAGAATTATTAATGAGGAGATTGCAAAACTCTTAAACGTAGATGTGATATCGGAGATTGAGTATCTAGAATGACTGGCGAATGTTGTTTTGGTCAGTAAGCAAAATGGGAAGTAGAGGATTTATATTAATTATACAGACCTTAACAAGGCGTGTCCGAAGGATTTTTACCCAATCCCACACATTGATCAGTTAATTGATGCAACTTTAGGGCATGCTCTACTCAGTTTTTTAGATGCCTTCTTGGGATACAATTAGATTTCGATGTGTAAATAGGACATCCCGAAGACGGATTTCATCACACATCGGGTGATATATGTGTACAAGAGGATGCCCTTTGGACTGATCAATGCATGCGCTACATACAAAAGGATGATGAATAAAGTCTTTCGAGGGCAGATCGGGAGAAATATGGAGGTATATGTGAATGATATGATCGTCAAAATCATAAAGAATAAGGATCATTTACAAGACTTGGAGAAATGCTTTCAGACGGTCAGGCAGTATAATATGCAGCTCAATCCCATGTAGTGTATGTTCGGGCTCAGATCAGGTAAATTCTTTGGTTACATAGTCAGTAAAAGGGAGATTGAGGCCAATTCGGAGATGATCATGGCAATTTTGGAGATGAGGTCACCATAAAACTTTAAGGATATGCAGGATTGAAGAGTCAAGTGGAGGCTCTTCAGTTGTTTATGTCCAAATCGATAGAGCGATGTCTTCTGTTCATTGACACATTGAAGGGGTCCGAAGAACGAGAAGACATTCCAATTGACATCGGAGTTCTTAGATGCTCTTTAGGGGATCAAGAGGTATCTATCTTCGACTCCATTATTATAAAAAAAACCTTTATCGAATGAACCCCTCTTCTTGTATTTGGCAGTTAGTTCTTTGACTGTGGAGGCGGTATTGGTTCAAAAGAAAGGTGGAAGGCAATGTCCTGTTTATTATGTTAGTTATGCATTAAGAGACGCAGAGACACAGTATCTGAACCTAAAAAAGTGTGATTATGCCTTGGTGATAGCTAGCAAGAAACTTCGCCACTATTTTCAAGGTCGAGTTATCATCATCTTTATAAATCAACCATTGAAGAAGGTGTCACATAAGCCTGATGCTTCGGGGAGAATAGTGGGATGGGTTGTTAAACTCAATCAGTATATCTTGGATTATCAGCCTTAGACAGCCATTAAAGGACGGGATTTGGCAAACTTCATGGTTGAATATACTTTTCCATATGAAGGTCAAATAGGGGGGTTGGCTGTGGATGTTGGAGTTAAAATTGGGGGCAATTGGCTCTCTTGTCTTCTTAGACTTTATACGTGGATAGATTGTCTAAAGTGGATGCTAGTGGGGCTAGGGTCATCTTGACCAGTCCAAAAGGGTTCAAGGTTCAGCAGGCAATAAAATTCGATTTCAAAGCAACTAATAATAAAGTTGAATATGAGGTGATTCTGGCAGGGTTAAGATTGGTTAGGAGTTTGGAGGTGCACCATATCCTCATATTCAGTGACTCACATATGGTAGTTAAGAAGATTCGGGGGAAGTATGAGGGTCGGGGGGCACGAATGATGAAATATTTATCTGAAGTAAAGATGTTGCTACAGCGGCTTGAGTCATACTCTCTCTATGGCATAGAGCGAGATAGGAACATAGTAGCTGATGCGCTATCTAAGCTAGTTGCCACTCAGGTAGAGAATTTTAGGGGTTCAGTATATATGGAGATACTTAATGAGTCTAGCATTTTGAAGAAATAGCTTATGCCAGTCGAGATGATGAACTGTTGGATGACACCATACCTAGAGTACTTAGTTGATGGAAAGCTTCTAACAGACAAGTTGATGGCTAAGATGATCAAGTATTGAAATGCATACTTTTGTTTAATAGAAGGAGATTTATATCGGCAAACTTACTCTTCACTGTTACTGAAGTATTTGGTCCCATCAGAGGCGTCTTATGCTCTCTGGGTGGTGTATGAAGGGATCTGTAAGGATCACATAGGGGATAAGTCTTTGGCGCACAAGTTGATCAAACAAGGGTAATACTAGGCGACAAAGTCCCAAGAAGCTAAGGAGTTTATAAAGAAGTGCCCGAAGTGTTAGCTAAACAATACAATTCCATATCAGCCTCCGAAGGAGTTGTCGTCAGTGTTATCTCTGATCCTATTTGCAGTTTAGGGAATTGATTTATTGGGACCTATGCGTAAGGCGAAGAGGCAGCTTCAATACGTGGTAGTAATCATTGACTATATGACTAAATGGGTGGAGGCTAAACCCCTTTGACAAATCACCGAAAAGGATTATTTGCAGTTTCCTAAGGAGTCAGTGGTGTTATGGTTCGGTATACTAATGGTGTTGGTGTCGAACTATAGTTTATAGTTTCTGGGGTCAAAGTTCGAACAATTTTTATCAGACTTGGGAATTCAACATCGGAGAGTCTCAGTTGTACATCCTTAGTCTAACGGTCAAGTAAAGGTAATTAATCGGACTTTGCTTAACGGGATCAAAAGGCAATTAGATGAAACTAACGGAAGGTGGCCTAAGGAACTTCAGAGTGTTCTCTGGTCATATCATACTACTACTCGGATGACTACTGGAGATTCACCATTCAAATTGGCATATAGTACCGAAGTATTAATTCCAATTGAGATCGGATCTACTTCGTTTAGGGTGACAAATTTTAAGGAGTTATATAATAAAGAGGGACTTCGACTTAATTTGAATCTATTGGATGAAGTTCGAGATGCTGCAGTACTTAAGTTGGTTATATATCAGCAGAAGAATGTCAGGTATTACAATAGAAGAGTTTAGTTAAGGTGATTTGAAGTTGAAGATTTAGTGCTTCAGGATGTAGAGGCTTTAACTCCATAGAATATCGATAAGTTGATGCCTAATTGAGAGGGTCCTTATGAAATCATTAAAGTGTTAAAGGCATAGACTTATAGGCTTTAGGGTATGGATAGTGTAGAATTAAAAAAAAATATACTTGGCATGTTGGGAGGTTAAGAAAATACTATCAGTAGTAGATTGCTATTTTTTTACAAGTTATTTATTCATTGAAATTATTGGAGATACATTCATTCATATGTAACTTAGTACAAGAAATCAATAAAGAAATAATTGTTATTCATTACAAAAGTTTTGTTCATTAATCATCAAAATATTTACAAGTCCAGAGTTTGTTCTTATAAAGAAAAGAAAAGGTTACTAGCGGAGTTAGTTATTTTGGTGCTTGTTGTTGTCATCGTTATTTTCGTCTTCATCATTGGAGAATCCCCAGGTTTTAGGATTGGTACCAACCTTTTCGATTTTTGCTTTGGCTGATTGGTACCCTTTGTCGAATTCTACGATGATTTGTTGGAAAAGTTTTTTGGATGTGCGATACTCATTGATTATTTTCTGTCGTTATTCTTTGGTGATGGTTTGGGCTTGTGCTTTCAAGGCTTTGTTTTCTTTGTCAAGGTGGGTGATGATCATAGTGGCTTTTTGGTTAGTTTTGTTCAATTTCTGGTGTTCGTTGGTGAGTTCTTCATGGTTCTTCTCTAGTTTGCTGAGGGTGCCGATGCCGATGGCGATTTTGTTGGATTCACCTATTTTTGGTATTGTTTAGTGAGTTTTTAGAATTCTTGATCTTTCCTTTCGATTTGCTTGATGTGTTGGTCGTGTTGTTGTTGGCATTTGTTGTTTCAGTCTCGGAGCTCATTATTCTATTTTTGGAGTTTTTCTTTGTCTTAAGTCATTTAAAGTTCTAGTTTGGCGTGTTTATTCAATTGACTTCGGCTGGCTTGTTCGAATGTAGTGATCTTTTTGTTAAGTTTTTTTTTTCTTTCTCGGCCTCAGCAAGCTTCGCATTCAAGTTCGTCTCCTCGACGCCATGTTCATCTAATTTCCTTAGCAGTAGTCTGCTAAAACGAGTTAAGGTTTATATGATGACATGAAGTTAGTACGAATGAGTTATAATATGTAAAGCTGAATGGAAGAAAAAACGTGTTCCTTCACTCACTCATCCTTGATACAATGTCGAAGCAAGGAGGAGATCCTGATTACTGAGCTTGCTCAGCTGTGCTTCATCTATAGGTAGGCTGAAATATTTATATAGGGAGAATGGTAAGGAGTAATCAGAATCTTTTAGCTAGAAGGTGATATCAGCGTATTTATCAGTAAAGGACTTGGAGAAAGGATTCAAGGGTATTTTTACTTTATGAGTAGACATGAATAGCATTATGTCATCTGGGGGTTCAGATTGTGTATGAGTTGGGGGAGGTTCAGTTTGACATTCAATTTGCGTTTGTTCGGTCGTTGGAGTTGGTATTAAAGGGGTTGTTTCTTAAGGTTGTTTCTTAAGGTGGTTTCAGAGGTTGGAGTTAGCTATTTGGTGTTTTTATGAGTGGGTTCAGATGAGATCAGTTTGGTTGGGGGGAATTTGAGTGTTATTTTGGGCTTACGGAGTTTAAGGCATTTCAATTTCCTTAATTGGTGTTTCACTTCTTTGGACATTGCAAAGTTTTCTTTTCTTTTCTTAGGTGGTTCGAAGGGTTCGGTGGTGACAGGATGAGGTTCGGCTAGAGTTATTTGGGGCTCAGAGGTATTAACAAAGGGTTTTGGGTTGAGTTGGGGACGGGTCAAATTAGGTGGTGTTAGTGAGGGGGTTGGTGGAATTGGTTGAGGTGATGATGATTGAGAAGTATCTTTATAAGGGATGTCAAGAGATTTAGAAGATTGGGGAGACAGAGGTAGAACTAAAGAAATGGGTTTGACATAAAAGGGGAGATAAGATGTTTTGATAAATCGATGACATTTTCTGCTTTAGAGTTGTTCTTTTTCTAAGTCAATAGGTTAGGTGGTGGTGATAGTAAGTTCGATAAATGTATGGAATGATTCAGTATTTGGGTTGTTAGGTTTGAAAGGGTCGGATGTTTGAGGTGGGGGTTCAATTATTTCAATTGCTATTGATGAAGGGATTTGGTTATCAAGCTTGAGCAACACTACTATAGAAGAACGGGATGGAGTTAGAATTATAAAATATAAACAGAAAAATGCATGGAATAAAAAAAAGGAAAGAAAAAGGTTCGCGAACTTATATTTTTGGTCAAATGACCATTGGTCGTTGGAGATTAGCTCTATGTCTCAGGGTTCGGTGGGAATCTTTTTACAGAAGGCATGGAATTCCTTCTTGATTTCTTTGGATAGTCGTTCGTATCCGAGGAGCATCTTCTGAGGTTCTCCCCAAATGGGTAACAGATCTATGTCATTACCGTGGATGACGAACCAGGATGAATGCCACCCCTTGTGTTGGATAGGGCTTACATCCAAATTCGACGACCATGAATTTTGTTTAGCGTTAAACAGTCAGGTTCTCGAATTTTTTCAAGGTGAAGATGGTGAAAAGGAAGTCTATGGAGGGGTCAATTTTAAGTTAATAGCAGAAGATGATGAGATTGATGTAGGAGTTGACTAGTTGGGTGAGGGCGATGCCAGTAAGGGTTAAAAAGGAAGAAATAAAATCGTGAAGGGGGAAACGCACTCCAAATCGGAGTACTTGAGTGGGGACGGCGATTTATTTCCCGTCGACTCGAAAGTATATTATCTCGGTGTGATGTGGAACTTATAAGTCGTATTGGTTTGGAATTTGAAATTGTTTACGAGTTTCTACAAGAGTTTCAGCAGTCATGTTAGAGATGGTGTTAGCGTAACTGAAGCCTTTCTCCACTTCATAAAGTTTTCAGTTGGCTAACTTGGCTTTCTCGGCATCGGTGAGGATATGGTTTAATATGTCCTCAAGGATGGGGGAAGAAGGATTTTAGGCCATAAGTGAATGGATGATGAAAGGTTTTTTAGGAAATGTGGTTTTGGCCGGATCGGAGAGAAGGTTATCGGAGATCTTTGGTTGCAAAGAGAGAAAGTTTGGGAGGCAAAAAGCTTTCTGAGAAGAGTGAAAGTGATAAGATATGGAAGGTTTTGAAAAGTTAAGTTATAATGATGGGCACAGTTATCAAAGGCTGCAGATTTGAAGGGACACGATAAAAAATAAAAGGTAATTAATGGGGCACATGAGGATGTTATATTGAGGGTTGTGCAAAGTAATTTTGGGGAATTAATTAAATGTCAGTTATGAATAGTAATTAAGGAATTTGGTGGTTTTTATTTTGTTTGGTCAGTATTAATTTTTAGAAGTTACTCTCCTGTTATAAATTCCTTATAACAGGAGAGTGGGGGGGGGAATGTTGGGATATAAATAATTGGACCCCGAATATGGCGTGGGCTTAAATTTATTCATGGTCTGGAGCAGGGGTTGACCTATTTTTTACACACTACAGTGGGCCCGGTACTAGGGCAAGCCTACTACAGTGTCCTTTGGGCGGCTTAATACGTTAAGAGGTTAAAGTCTATGTTGACTTAGGATTCCAAATCAAATTATGATTTCGGATCTTAAGGGTAATGAGGACTGACCAATCAACATCATATTCACAATTGAATTTTAATCGTGGCTTACAAAACCTTAATTGGAAATAGATACGAGATACTAGGGCAACTGAGAAAAGTATAAATACAGCCACAAGCAGAGAATTATGATATACATTATTCTTTCATCACATATCAATATTATTCTAGTAGTTACGTTCTCCATTGTTCATACTTTTTGGTCTATACTTATCCTCACACCGAATTTATCCCCCGACGGCCCAAGTCGTCAGACTCCTTAGTATGGTTTTTCCTTATGCAGGTTAGCTCGTTGTTTGGTGATTTCTGCAGTGTACAAAATCAGGTATCAACAGACTCATTGAGGGGTCAGGATTTTGAGTTCCTTGGTAATCGTAGAGTCGATCCTTGAAGGTAGAACAATGTGCAACGCCAACCGTGTGGCCACCTATTATGTAAAAAGAACCATAAATAATTAAAATAAAATAAACTTTAGCCATTTTGACAATGTTGAAAAGCAGAAGGCTTATGAACACTTTTGATACCGTACGTAATTTTTTTTTTTTTTTTAGAAAGTGAAGCCCAATGCATGTTTAATATTTAAGAACTTCTTTTTCCTTTTAATAAGCAAAAAATGAAATTTTATTAATAACCAATGTAATACAAATGTGATAAATCAAAAATCAAAAGATTAAAACGTTAAGTTTTTGAATTTTGTGACATTGAACTTTACAGTCACCAAAAACTAATGTGGAGATGTGAGGATCGAAGCCATATAAGTTCCAGGTGATCCTAAGGTTGTGTTTAAAAATTCATATTTTAAGATTCAATATCTTAAGCATTAAACATTGGGAGTCATTTTATATAATTATGAAAGCCATAAAATAATAAATAAATAAATAAATAAAAAAGAAAAAGAAAAAGAAAACTTAAAAACACTTTTGATCAACCTGTACTTTTTATAATTTTAGGAAGTGAAACCTACTATTTAACTTTTAAGAAATGAACCTTAAAGTTACTCAATTTTATGACATTAAATTTTGTGATCATCAAAAATTGATGTGGCTTTACATGAAATTATCACCTGAGTTTTAGGTGATCCTAAAGTTTTATGTCTAAAAATTTAAAAACTTTAAGGGTCAATATTTAAAAAATATTAGTAATTTTGATATGACTGAAAGAATATTTGGTTATTTAAGGTGGAAGAATTAAAGGTTTAGTAAAAAGAACAAAGAAAAAACATTAGCCATTTTGACAATATTGTTGAAAAGAGAATTGATGATTACGGAGATGAAGGAATTAAGGACCGAGAAGATAAACCATGTCTGTCACATTAAGTCCTTTGGCGGCAAATGCAGTAATGGAATCCCATACTAAAATGAAAGGAGGCAGAATATCTACGTTTGAAGCAAGCGATACAAGTCCATCCCTTCAACCTGTTTGTACATTGTATGGCCCTCTTCCACTCTGCATGATTCATAACCACATTGTTGTTGTTTTTAATTTTTTGTTTTTATTTCCTATTTTTTTTAAAAAAAATTGTTAGCAGAAAACGTTATTTATGTTAGAATGTGATAACAAAACAACCTTTTGACAACAAAAAAATGAAAATACAAAATCAACTTGCTAGTGTCATTATCCATGTCTCGTGGGATTTTGACCTCTCAGTTCTATTAATAATATTTTTTCCTTTGCTAAAAAATCTTGCTATCGTCAATTTTTTGTTTCTACTTTCCGTTTTTTTTTTTTTTAAAGTTGGCAGTAATAAGAAACCTTCTCTCTTAACTATTTTTGCTTCTAAAAATATGGAAACAAAACCCACTTTCAGGGTTAAAAAGTGAAAATACAAAAACTACTTGCTTGCTCAATTTTTCTGGCATATTAAAACTACGTTTAAACGTTCTAAAAAATATATGAAAGCAAAAATAGAAAGCAAAAAAATGAGGGTAGAAGCAATATCCAAAGGAATGAGGAACTGATAAGGGTAAAACTACTTGAGAAGGAAACAGCATCTCTGGTGGCCATGACAACGATATCAACAAAGGACACAACTCCAAGGCACACTGTAACGGGGGGCAAAATAACGATTATTTTGTGGGTTAGGATAATAGAAAATATACAGGCAAAGGAAGCAAGAGAACTCCTAAAAGACATAGAGAAACTATTCTAGTGCTCAATTCAATATTATCCAAATCAAAAACTCACTCCAATCAGCCCACAAACCGGGCTTTATAGCTAAAAGCATTCTTGATCAACACGAAACAAATCTCTACAGTCACGTAACTATTGATTTATGTGTTTAATATTTTAATGATGATAATATATTTTGTATGGAGTTAACATATTTTGTATAAAAATAATATACTTTGCATGGAGATATTTTGTTTTGAGCAGATTTTGGGCTTAAAAGGATAATTGAATCATATATAGTGCAATGCTTATACTGATTTCGTGGAGGTCCATCATTGGTTCAAGTGTCATAGTGGTACTACTGGACTAGGTCCACTAGGAATCACTTAAGATATCCTATAAGGTTTTCTAGCCCAAAAGACTTATTTATATGGTTTTATTAAATTGCTGAAAAATCTATTTTACGATGACTAAACTGCTGAAAATATGGAAACAAGACAAGTCAAATCAAAAATTGATTAGAACTTAATCAACTGGATATTATCCTTCTTATCATTGCTGATTTCTTTCCTTAAATCAAGTTTTTCAAACTATTTTAATTTGAAATTCAAAATCTTTTCAAAAACAGTTTTGGAAATGATTTTTTCATACCCATTATTCCTAAATCACGCTTCTAAAATCTTGGCCATTACAAACCATGATCTAGGTAAATTGTTCTTTATAGCCATTGGAACTTATAATATATATATCATCATTTCTCGACTAAATAGAGTATATGGAGAATACAAGCTTACATGCAATAATTCATTAAGAGCTTTAAAAGTTATTTTTCAGCAGTTTATTATGCCTTGTTCTTAATATCTTTTTGTCTGAAAAATCATAGTTTGTAATTATATTTCTTCGTCTTAAAATCTGTATTCAAGCCTAGTTTGGCTTGGTTGATCCAGTAATGGATAGGTTGGTACAAAAGAAGTTTTGAAAGTTGCAGAGGTGCATAAAAGAAAATAAAAAATAACCACGAAAAATAAACCAAGGGACTTAAACCACGGAAAAAGAATACCCGAAGCCAGACTTGTGAAAGCGACCCCGAAGCCATAACAATTCCCCAAAGCCGAACTCCTGACACAAGTCAAACATTTCCAAACTTACCCAACGACATCCAAAGACATCAACGCTTGCCATTCTTGAGCTGATCCTCTAACTCCAAGTAATACAATGCCATTCTTGAGCTGATCCTCTAACTCCAAGTAATACAATTCCATCAGTGTGTTATTTGACCACTCAACATCATCGACTCGGATTCTCCTACATCAGGCACCTCGAGTTGGAAAGAACTCGTCCTCAAGTTCACAGCGTTGTCATCGGACTCCCCAAAACAAGGATTCAAGTGCTTAACATTAAAGACGTTCGAAGTCTGCAAATGGTTAGGGATGCGCAGCCGATAAGCGTTATCATTAATTTTCTACAGAATTTCACAAGGCCCGATCTTAATGTAGGATAAGGCATTACTACGATGATGAGCATGAGTTATTTACTGACTCTTAATGTTTTTTCATAACTCAGATTAGATGTTGTGTTGATACTATAAGACACACTTACACCTACGTGAGTGTGAGGTATGACCGCCCCTATGGGAACTAGGCAGGTATCTCTATAGCACTGATGAGATTTCATGGATAGGCAGACGACCATAAATGTGCTAAATCGTGTTGAACAACCTAGCTTATAATTGTAATGTGAGTGTGAGGCCTCTACTCCACAAAAGGGGATAAGGTTCATAGAAATCTTAATTTCACCAAGTTCCAGTATAGTTCACGCTTCATTCCTCTACGGTTGGTTCATAGCCTTAAAAGACACCAATTCTTATGCATTAGTTTTCTTTTACTCTTTACCGAATTTTTTCCTTCTTATTTCTTTATAGTTTCTTTGTCTTTGATATATGTAGGGGATTATACATTTTTGAATTAGGTATATCAAATACTTAATGTTGAGTGATCTTATCCAAAATTAGTTTATATTGATTGACTAAGCATATGAGTAATTTATGCTAATTAGGTCACCCATTTTTTGTTCCTTGCATCACTAAATTAATTAACTAATTTTCAAGTAAATGATTTATGCTAATTACATCACACCATTTCTTGTGACTTAGATCATTCAATCAATCAATCAATTAATCATTTTCTTTAGCCTTAGTCAACTCCTTAATTTGTATCATGTGTTGGAAGTATTCACCTATAAATAGAGACCAAACTTCTCATTTTACCTTTTACCAACACCTTAAGCATTCTCTCTTCTCTCTATGCACCTAATTTTGCTACATATTAGTTTCATCTCTTTCTCTAGTTAAGAGAGCATAAGGTTAATTCATATATTCCACTAAAGTTTCGATGCCCAATTGTGGTGGGATAAGATCGTTGAATTCTATAGGTTACTTTGGTTGAGACTCTCAAACACCGACAATTCTATTTCGGGAGGGTTGAAATATTTCCTTAAGGACAGTATCTACACACACCTCAATCTATTGGTTATATCTCTTCGCTCTCTTCTACTTGTTTCAAATTATTATTATTCCGTTCTTCTTTGTTGTTGTTACTACTGTAAAAGAAATTGGATATTTAAATTTAACAATAATACGCTTACAATAATCCTCCTAAATTTTACGAACTAAAACTTGAGGTTCCGCAATAGTACGATACAACTTTTTTCATGGTCTAAAAGGTGCAAAACCTCCCTCCCACAATACAACTTTTTTGCACGGGATATAAAAACTGCAAAAATCTCTCTCTCACACAAACTCAAAACTCACTCACACACTCTCAACTTTTAGGATGCTACATGAATTTTGGTTGTGTGTTATTATACTTCAAAAACTACACATAAGACTCTATTTATAGAGTACCCACAACTTTTTTCTTTATATTCAAAATTAGACACTTTCAGTATAATACTCCTACCAAAATATAAGATTTATTCTCATAATAGAACTCCAACATATAAAAATAAATATCCTAGTAAAAATAAGATATATTTTTTTATAATAGCAATTCTTTTCTAAATAGAAATCGAGGAGTAACTAAACATTACATGTATAAAAAAAAAAAAAGTACGGATCATGTCTTTATCTTCTGCCACATGTTATATATTTTCTCGTCATTTGTCTCATCTTTTATCACATTTATGTATTATTGTCAGGTATAATATATTTATATATTTATAACTAATTTTTTCAATGAATACGAATTATTTGGCTTACCTTTTTTTTTTAGAGAAAGTCAAAGGCTTGGAACTTATTCATTATCAATAATAGGATCCAACAAAGGAACAATACAAGCAAGAATTTCATCATGCAAATAATAAGGAAAATTATACCCAGAACTACAAGTTAACTTGATTAAACCTTGAGCAACTCTATTACCTCCTCGTCTAATATGAGAGTACTGAACAGATTAAAAAGATGACTCAACTTGCTGACAATCATCCACAGTCAATTTTCACTTCTGAACGAAACTGAGCACTGGACAACAGTAATAAAATAATTCATTCACACTCACTCTCAACAATAACAAAATTAAAACCCATACCCATAACATAAATCATCTCTTTAAGAATAGCAATAGCTTCGCCGCAATCCACCTTCAAATTTTCCCAAATTTTATCAACTCCAGCGCCTAAAACATCGCCTGCAGCTTCTCTACTCACAAAATCCACACCAATATGACCATTATGCCAAACAGCAGCGGCATAATTTAATTTAACGAAACCAACAGGAGGCCTTCTCCAGATACTAGAGGTAGAAGATTGCAAATCTTCATTACCCATGGGCAAAACAGACCGGGCCTCCACGAGCTCGTTCAATATATTAAGGCTGCTAGACACCACTTTCAATGGGTCATGTTGAGGAACACCATGTACAGTAGCATTACTTTAGTTCCAAAGACCCCAAGCAGTCATAGCTAACGTTAGGGGCGGAATCAGGATTTTGTTTCAGAAAGTGTCAAAATTATATATCAAAATAGAACCTGACATTCTTTTAAATCTTGAAAGTCGTCTATAATTGATTATATACTAAATTTCGTAGCAATTTTGCTGTTAATATATAAAATCAAATAGTCGATGAGAAAATAATCCTCTATTTTAGATTGAAACCTAATTTTGATGATATTCATAGTTAAAAATGATCGTTCGGTAGTTACAGTAGAAATTGAAAGAGTAAGCACGAGTTCGATCGCTCTATAAACAAGTTCGTAGACTGTTGAATTTTGTGTGGGTCATTATGACATTAATTGTAAAACATGTAATTTTAAGTTATGAACTTATTAAAGAGTAAGTAAGGCTCATTAAAAATTATATATATATATACACACAACAGTCTAAGTAAACTCTTAAGTCTAAAACTTTTTTTATTTAAGTAAAATTTAAAACCTTTTTTATTTTTATATTTTTATAAAAAATATCAAAATTCAAATATATAAAATATATACTTAATTATATATATAACAGAGGATCTTCGTTCTTTAAAATTCAGATCTTTAAAATTCAGACAGTGGCATTGCATCTCCAACTGAAAAAGTAATTCCGCGCCTGCCTAAATCTAATCTTAGTTCCATGATTTAGTAATTAACTCAACCCAAACCAAAAAGGACCTGCACTAACATCCAAGCAACGAAGCGCAAGAGGATTAGATATTTATCCTATATTTAATTTATTATTATAATAAACTATTATTCATGCTTGGCACGAGTTTGTTGAGCTTGTACTTGTTAAAGCAAACAATGCCCAAGCATGATCTTGGTGATGCTAGGCCCAACTACTCTACAGAGCGTTAATTCTATAACGGGTCTTCTTGTTTCTGCTATATAATGGGCCTACTTGTTTGTTTCTTTTTTTGCTCTTTTTGTTTTTTTTTTTAACATATTACTAAATTTTAAGAAACAAGTGAATACTGATGTATCAAAAATTGCTTTGATAGGGTGGGTAGTTCGGTAAAGTTTACTGTACGTGAAATAGTAATGACAGTCCACCGGAGGTTTACTTCTTAGGAATTCTCTAATAGTAAAGCCTGCCAAGTGCAAAGAGAATTTTGGAATTATAATTTAAAAGATATATTTCCTCTATTTCAAAATTAAGGATAAATTTAATTTTTTAAATAATTCTATAATTTTTAAAAAAAAATTGATATTTTCACCAAAAAAAATTGATAGTTTCACAAAAAAAAATTGATATTTTTGCAAGACTTTACTCATATAAAGATAGACTCCACCTACTATTCATATGTATAAAAACTTACAGAGATATTAATTTTCTTTATGAAAATATCAATCCACTTTTTTATATCAACATATATGATATTAATGAAGACTAGTAGTACATTTTAATTTGCGTGCAATAGTAACATTCTCTTCCTTACATATAAGATTAACTCGTCAATTCGAAATATTTTAAAATTTAATTTTTTTAAAAATTATATTTAATAATTACTAGTACTTTATCGATAATTTATAATTTTATCATATTGTTTAAACTGATTGAATTCATACTAGTTTTGATATTTTAAATCATATCAATTTTCGACATAAAGAAACGGGGAAAATGGTGAAACGGCTAAACGAAACAAAAGGAGAACAACTGACGGTTGTTAGTCGGCGTGGCGGAGGCGGTGGTGGTCATGGTGCATCATCAGGACATTCTCATGGTAAAGCTCTTTATTTTAGTTTCTTTTTCTTTTCATTACTCGATATTATGGGAAAGTGGATAAGAGTTTTAAACCCATTGAATGTCTAATGTTATGGTGTCAAAATGATGATTATCAAATATAATTTAAAATTATTTTTTTTTTATTTTAAATTATAAGATCATTATTAATTTTTAAAAATTAATTTAGTATATTTTTAAACTTAAAATTGAGTTGACTTATTAAATTTTATGAAATAATAAAACTAACAACTGAGTAAAAAAATTTAGATAGTTTATAATATTTATTATTATATTTATTAAAATTAAAAAAAAAATCTATGTCAATTTAAAAATATCTTTAAGTTAACTTCAAAAAATTAACAATAATCTTATAATATAAAAATAATAATCTTATAATATTAAACGAAAAAAATATAATCTAATATAATTAATTAATAACTTATTATATATAAATATGTCTAATAATTATAATTAACCACATCCGGGAGGTAGCTTATTTGATTCCCCCTTGTTACAACATGTAAGATTTATTGATCAAATATTTTCTATTAAGTGCTGCAATTTTATTAGTGTATAGAATGACATTATATACATTCATAATTTTTTTCATCATCATCTCATTATTTTTGCATTAAAATTTGTTTTTAAATTTTGTAAATATTTCTTTTTTTTTAAATTAATTTAAAATATTTTTAAACACAAAATTAAGATAACTCATTAAAAATTTTAAAATAATAAAAGTTATAATAAATAATATTTTTTAAATACTTTATAATAAATTTATTATTATATTAATTAAAATTAAGAAAAATATATTAATTTTAAATTTAAATTTAAAAATATTTTAAATTAATTTTATAAAATAATAATATAATTTTTTAATAATAATTAAATAATATAGAACTGAACAAATATTTATTATGTGACCATTGTGAGAAAGAAAGAAAGATATTTTTTGCAAAATTTAGACATTGCCAGCATATAATCTTTCTGAATGACGTCCAAATTGCCTCGTATAAAGTGAAATCAACACACCCAACCTTATATCTCGTATCGTATCCATCTCTGCTTAAACTAAAGAAAGAACTGCAAATCCCATTAAAATTCATGGCGAACTGGAACTGGACCTCCGCCGTAATAGGAGCGGCGACCGCCACAGCCACGGCGGCGATTGTCTCCTCAATACCCAAGGACCCCACTTTCCATCTCATCTCTATTAACCTCACCTCCATGAAGCTCAACCTCCCCTTGATCGACGCCGAAGTAATCTTGACCGTACACGTAACCAACCCAAATGCTGTCCCCATCCACTACTCTTCCACCGTCATGTCCATCTTCTACGCCGGCTCACTCCTCGGCTCTGCCGACGTCAAAGCCGGGTCTCAGGCGGCTCGATCGTGTCAGCTCCTCCACCTCCCGGCTCAGCTCAACAGCTTGGAGTTCGCCCACCACGCCGCCACGTTCCTGGCTGACGTGGCGCGGCGGGTGATGGTGCTGGACGCGACGGTGGATATTGAGGGTGTGGCTAAGGTTTTGTGGTGGGACCATAAGTTTAAGGTGCACGTGAAGAGTCACGTGACGGTGGATCCTGTTCTTCTTGATGTTGTGGATCAAGAAAATAGATCGGAAATGGAAGTTTTTGTTAGTGGTTGATTAATATGTAAGTTCTGTTTGGAAGAAAAATGGTGTTAATTACTTTTTCCCAGATGACTTACCTTAAGGGTTGCTGTTATTTGGGCTGGTTTGAGGATCCACTGGGCTCAAGCCATTCCTAAGCCCATAATAGAATTATAATTTTGAATGCACTTGTAGTACAATCTTTCTATTTTGCATTTTGTTTAATATTGTTATCCAATGATACTTATCTCGTCACTATTCTTTCTTTAGTATGCCACATTCTTATTGCCGACATATTTTCACTATATCACAAAAATTGCCGATATATGTTCACTGTATCACGTTTGGATTAGGAATTTTGAGATTTTGGAATTTAAACATTTTGTTCGTTTACATGATTTAACTTGTAAAGCTTTGAAGTCTTTGTATCATTTTTTGCGATATGTTTAGGGCCTCACTTTTTAAATGCACCAAAACCAACAAGCAATAAACTCCTCTTTACAAGCAAAACTATACACCGAACCACTTGACTTTGCCCCTTTCTTCGAGTATGTATAGCACTTGAGGTCTGCTAATATATTTTATATGGCTTCAAGTCTGCAATATATTTAGTATTTTACATGTTTTATATTTAATTGTATCAACAATACAAATATATATATTGTAAGACCCCGAATTTTATGAAATACAAAATTTAATTTTTCTTCATATAGATATTTTTTAAACAGTAAGTGGTTAAATCGATAAAGTTAAAAGTTAAGGATGTTATGTGCAAATTTTATTTTGTCGGACAATATTCGCTTTGTGGGGGAATATTCGTTTGGTCGGGGAATATTCGTTTGGTCCGACGGCGCCGAAATAACAAATTATTGGTGGACCCCACAACGGAATATTTGTCGGATATAGAAAACGACAGAAATAACCTTTTTAAATAAAAATAGTCAACGGAACTGTTAAAATACCGGTGATAAAAGAATAGTAGCATACGGTAGTTATTGGTATTTTCTGTAGCACTCGGTACTCTACAGTAACACACGGTATTGCATAGTGTCTCATATTATTGGTCTGATAATTGACACCGTAACTGTTACGCATCATTTCATCGATAATTGTCACTGCATAATATTTTATATTATCAATTCAATAATTGTTGTTACACAGTATTTTGCATTATTGATTTAATAATTGTCATTACACTGTATTTTATATCATTGAGTCAATAATTGTTGTTGCACTGTTTTTAAAATTATTGAACCTAATAATTGTCACAGTAACATATGCACAGTAATTCACATTATTGAATCAATAATTGTCATTACACAGTAACGTATGCTTTATTTTACATTATTGTTATCTCTATTATGATGTTATTTAAACAGTTGTATTTCATTAATTTATTGACTTGATATCTAAGAGCTAACTATACTGTATTTATAACAATTAGTCATAATAATTGAATTGATAAAGTTATTTGTTTATAATATAAAGTTAGGTGATAATTAGGTGATATGAAATGAATGGTGTAGATTAAAGTGTGAATTATTATTGAATAATTGAATTGATTTGTTTATAATATAAAGTTAGGTGATTATTAGGTGATATGAAATGAATGGTGTAGATTAAAGTGTGAATTATTGTTGAATAATTAAATTGATTTGTTTATAATATAAAGTTAGGTGATTATTAGGTGATATGAAATGAATGGTGTAGATTAAAGATAATATAATATTTGAAATGGATGGTGTAGATTAAAAGATGATCTTTAAATGAATGGTTTAGATTAAATGAATGATAAGATTTTTGGCTATAAATAGAAGCCTTAACTTAAGGATTTTTCATAAACTTCCTTACTTGTTCTTTCTTTCTCTCTCTAAATACTTCTTGTGAAAGTTCTCTCTAAGTGTGTTTAAGTCATCTTGAGTATTTGTGAAGATCTATAAGTATACGTGTACTGTTCAAGTTAATCAACCTCATTTAAATCAATATCCAGTCACGTGTTACGGTAAGGGATACCATCTTTTTCATCTTCCATTATTCAAACATACTATGGTAAGGGATTATCATTATTTGATTCTCGATAATAATATTGTTTCTTCCTTACTCATAAGACGTGCCTTTTATTTCCATGTATTAAATTGTGGGAATAACCTTACGGAGCGGATTGCCGCCTGTTGGTAAATAACCTTTCGTATTCATTCATTATTAATCTCTGAGAATAACCTTACGGAGCGGATTGCCGCCTGTTTGGTGAATAACTCTTTGTACTCAAATCCTATTAAATTGTGGGAATAACCTTACGGAGCGGATTGCCGCCTGTTGGTGAATAACCTTTCGTATTCATTCATTATTAATCTCTGAGAATAACCTTACGGAGCGGATTGCCGCCTGTTTGGTGAATAACTCTTTGTACTCAAATTCTATTAAATTGTGGGAATAACCTTACGGAGCGGTTTGCCGCCTGTTGGTGAATAACCCTTTGTATTAATTTCCTTCACCTTTTGTTAATCAAACCTGCTACGGTAAGGGATATTATTTTCTTTCATACTCCTAAATCGAAATTTATTATGGAACTATTGCTTCTATAATTCCTGAAAATATTATATGTTCCATAATAGTTGAACTTCATTATTTCAACTGAACCTTCCTATTTACGTGAACCTTTCTATTGAATTGTAACCGTTATTCTGAACTGTGGATCTTGAATTTCACTCCACATCATGTTGACAATTTGGACATTATTTGAATCTGTACAAAGTAAACTTCCGATACTTATTGTTATCCTATTTCTTCTGTTCATCATTTATATCATTCTAATCATCCAAAAATCAAGCTGTTGTGAATATCTGTGGCCGGGGGCACAGATGTGATATATTTGTTGAACAGATGATAGGTTAAAGGCGATATAATAGGTTAAAGGCGATACATCTGTTCGGTGTCTTTTATGGCACGTGGTGAATGTTCTCTTTGGCCCGTAGTGCAAAGATGAACTGTTGTTTGGTATGATTATGACCAAAGGCTGAATCTGGTATAATCATGACCGTTGGTGCTATATTGAATATCTTTGGCCCGTAGTACAAAGATGAACTGTTGATGTGCATGATTATGATCAGGAACTGTGAATTTGTATTATCTTGACTAATGATATTTCAGATGATAAAAGTTGATGATGTTTTTCCTAAAAAGAGAACCGAGTGGACATTATAGTCTGCATTATTCTTCTAATAGATTACTCATTCCGCTGCTATTATTGATCTGAACGTTGTTTAAGAATTTAACTGCAGTTTTTGATATAAACCTTGTAGTCTATTGTATTCTATCAAGAACTCAACTGTTGAAGACTAATGATAATTTATTCATCATTATCTTAGTCATGTTATTCTTTACTGGGCTATTTGAGCTCACCCTTTCTTTTGTTCCATTGTTTTTCAACAGGAGATGAAAACATAACAGGGTCTAGCCGGAGAATGGAGTGAGGGTCCGAGGAATAGTTATCATAGTCTTCACGTTTTGTAAAATAGTGTGGCAATAATAGTGAAGACTTAGTTGTGTATTATTATACACTGTATTGTAGTACGTTGTGCTTTGTTGTAATAATTTTGTTGTAGTCTTTTGACGACTCAAGTTTGGGCTGTGTGGGCCCAGATTTGGGGGCGTCACATATATATAGGAAAATTTTCAAAAGCGAACTTTAAAAAACGAAATAAAGACGAACCGTTGTCTTTGGTATCTATGGCGACGGTTCGACCCGTCGTCATAGAGTGCATGACTATGGCGACGGGTCGAACCGTCGTCATAGATACCAAAGACGACGGTTCGTCTTTAGTTCGCTTTTTAAAGTTCGCTGGAGAAGGGGACTATATATATATATATATATATATATATATATATATATATATAGTCTTTTAACAAGTTTTCATACCATCTTAATATTTGGTCACACTAAAAGAAAAGGGGACAAATAAAGCCGTATGAAGAATAACACATCATATAAGGCATTGGCCGCTTGTGAACATAACGCTCGATCGATCATTTGCTAACTGCAAGGTCAAAAATTTAGGAGTCAGTATACAGATGAATATGGATGAATACACGTTTTACTTCATGATGAAATTTAGCAATTGAAACTGTAAACGCTGGGTAAACTGAAAATCTCTAGCAAATGATGCTTCCAGCACTGTTTTTGATAGATCATATATGGTCACGCCCACCCTAGGTGTCTCTTCCTCCCAACCGAAGCAAGAATCTAATTGGAATTTTTTATGTCAATAAACCTCCTCTACTTGACCGAGTTCTATTCTATCATATTGCACAGCTTTTACAAATTTCCATGAAACAAGTGCAGTGATTTGAAAAAAATTCATATCAGAAAGAGATGCAACCTTTCCCTTCTACATCAACTAAACCATAATCTGATAAACTCTATTAATCTAAAGAACATCCCCAAAATCTATTTCTTAATCAACACTTGTCATTTGGAGCAAGTGATCTATAGAAAAGAGTAGAACAGTGTAACGCGCTACAGAGGTCAACACAAAAATTAGCACACAACATTCTGTAAAAATACACCGTACAAACTAAAAATACAGAACTCACCATATTTGCTCTTCAAATAGCCTCCCAAGATGGTTTAGGAACTGGCGTTGGCCATGTCGGAAGCTCAAATGGAAAGATCTCATACGTAAAGAGAGATTGTTCCAGGTAGCTTTCACAATCCACAACTTCCAAAAGCCTAGTTGAAAGGTTGCAGCTAATTAACTTCCCCGAGGTCGAGTTATCCAGATAAACTACATCAGGGTTTAGTGGGTGAAACGCCAGTGGCCGCATGAAAAGTCCACTAACAAACACAAATTCATTCAGATCAATCCTGTACTCCAAACACCACTCTCCAGCATCATAGTCTTTGACACGCCATACACCCAAAATTTTATGGCCAGGAGCAATATTAGTCACATCCATATAAAGCATCAATCCACAAGAAACCCCAATAGCTCCAACATAGTAACTCTCCCGTAGGCAAATCAATCAAGCGGCATTTGCTGGTATTGCTTTTGGGATCAAATGCTAAAATAGTGTTGTTATCCACCAGCCAATGAATTATCCCTCGGAAAGACACTGTGTGCCTCCTCTTGACAAAGAATCTAATCCTGCGAGGACAGTACACCTTTATGCACCTCCATTCACCAGATTCAGAAGAGAACAACTCAATGTTGAAAACCCTCGAACGAAATAGTAGATCTGAAACTCTGGCCACGAAATAGTGACCAGAATCTTGTTCTACCAGAAACCCATCTTTCACCCATTTGGGTTGACTTGGGGGTTTAGGAAGACTGACCCATGTCATGGTTACTGGATTGCACACATAATAATGAAGAATTTGAGAATTATACAACGCACAGAGCACTAATAAACCATTACTTGAAGCTAAGAGTTTGATTGAAGCTTCTGGTTGTTGGACTGAATCAATAGCGGGGGCGAGAAATTGAAGGGAAAATGCAGTGGATGAGGAGGAGTCAGGGTGGCGAATTAAGGCTCTTTCTTGAAGACCCATTAGTTCCAAGGAGGATAACATGACCCATGGTGGTGGATTGTTGTTTTTGATGTTGATTTGGTGAGTGTAGGAGTGGATGAAGAAAGGGTCAGAAATTATATAAAACCAACGCTTGGAGACGGATTTGAATCGGAAGATGGATTTAAGAGGCAATCTTTGAAGGATTTCAACCAGAAGAGGATCAGGAAATCCCTCCATTCAGATCTCCTCTGGTTTCTATCAATTCAAAGTTACAACTACAAAAGCCTCTTTTGATAAGCAATGGAACTATGCCATCTGCCATGTATTTAGTGTTGCTGGGTAGGTTACTAATATTCCACATGATTACTACTATTTCCCTTTTTGACCCAACAACATTTTATGTTTACATCTAAATTGCGTAGCATTGAAGTTATTTCTCTCTCATGTACATCTATGAGCATGAAATACAGTTTAGATATATATCCGAACCAAGTGCTTAATGTTTCTTTCCGACTCGACTTAGTTACAGTACATCATGTCCTTAGAACATCAACAAATACATTCTTCTCAGGGGAAAACCTGCAGTTTGAACTAGCTGCTATGTGAATGAACCAACCAACCTCTATGTAATCAAATTATCATGCTGCACTGCCTTTATAAATTGCCATAACCACAAATGGAGATTCAAAAAAACCTCTTATCTAATAAAATCTGTTAACGCCAGTAATGATGCAATAAGATTTGCAACCATTACCTTTTACAGCCACCAAACCATAATTTTATAAACTGCCCTATGATCAAGAACATCTACTACCACCCTTCCAAAATAAACGATCACTTTGTCAATGTTTGTACTTCGCCAAAACCGACAATCCTAGATTCCGTTTTTCATGTAACAAAAACGAGTACCAAATTTCATACTAACATGATTCCCATGAAATTTACTAGTAGCAATAATTTCCACACAGAATTCCGCTGTTAGTTGGTAAATACCAAAATCTTGTACAACACAGTAAACAAACACAGAAAGTCACATTTGAGATTAGTTCCACAATTCTTTCAAGTAGTTTTCACAATCGACAACTTCCACAATCCTAGTTGAAAGGTTGCAGCAAAATAAGTAACCCGACCGATACAGGTACATTACATCAGAATTAAATGGGCTAAATGCCAGGGGTGGCTTTTAAATGTTCTGGTGATGAAAAAAGTTTGATCATATAAGCTTCACGACACCTAAATTCACTCGGTTTCAATCTTGTACTCCAAACACCACTCTCTAGCATCATAGTCTTTAGCAAGCCACACTTAAATTTTGCTGTCAAAGTCCATCAATTAAAGTATCATCCACCTCCATATAACGCAGCAATCCACAAGAACTCCAATAAATGCACTTGCCCTTCTGCTTGGCAAATCAATCAAGCCCAATTCACTGGCATTGCTTTTTGGATCAAATGCTAAAACAGTGTAGTTATCCACCAGCCAATGAATTATCCCTTCGTAATACACTGTCGCCTTTTCGAGCCCTACAGGTATGTGAAAAAAAGAAATATATTGTTCACTTACACACATAACAATGAAAAGGAGGAGCATGGAATAATCTCTCAGAGTTTAGGGAGACGCACCCATATCATAGTCAATGGATTGCACACATAACAATGAACAATTTGAGAATTACACAGTACAAAGCAGTAACAAACCATTACTTGAATTTAAGAGCTTGACTGAAGCTGCTTCTGGTTGTTGGACTGATTTGATAGCTGGGCCAGAAATTGAAGCGAGAATCCAGTGGATGCCAATTCAGGGTGGCGAATTAAGGCTCTTTCTTGGAGAGCAACCCCATAACAAAACCATTCATGTCTAATAAATAGTGATATCTCAGGAGTGCCAATCATGGGGTGGGCATTCTTTTTCTTGCATAACATAATGTCCTTCAGTAAGAATGCATATCATATGAACTCGGTTTTAGATATAACCATCAAAAAGTATATTTCATCTTAATGATAAGAAACACAATAAGCAATCACAGAAAAATTATTCTCTTGTAATATATTTGTAAAAAAAAAAAGAAAGAAAGAAACCAATTAGTCGATTCTTTTTCTTTAGTCGGACTTCTTTCACAGATGCAAAATTGGTTCTCATTTACAACCTCATCAGGCCTTTGTCTGTTACAGTGAACTAAAAATGTAGAATGGGCCATGCCTTCAACCCTCGTCCCATCTTTGGACAATTCAGCTTGAATTCACCATATATTGAAGGAAAAGAAATAGAAGAGTAATCCCAAAATAGCACAACTCTGAATGAAAATTTGTTTTGCATTGCTCAGTCAGTGTCCCTGGGGCTGCAAAGAGCAATTTTGCCATTTCACCTACCAAAACAAAAAATAAAGCAAGATGAGAAAGTGTCAAAGGTTGTTACCCCAACTACTCGACGTCAACGTGTAAAGTTGATTTAAATTAGCTGCATAAATTAATTAGGTTAACTGCTAAGCATATATAAACCTGGAAGCTATGGAAGCAGCAGTAACCCATGCAGCGTAGTTCCCATGATCTTTCACTCTGTTCAAATATGAAGTTTATCATGAACATAGCTTCGCTATCCCCAACAGAGAAACAGCAATAATAATTGAACAGGTAAAGCAAATGACTATACAAATTTATCAATATCATTTTAAGATAGAAATGCAGTATTCATATCTTTAGCAACGCAAACAAGAGTAAAACAACTAATCGTCTCATTTTCGTAAAATATTCTACGATCATTTAAAACACAGTTCAATTTTTTATCTTTACTTCAGCAACAATAAAATTAGGGGGGGGATTTTAAACAAAAAGTCACTAATGAAGGAAAATATATATTTCCTGCATTTTCCAAGTGAGAAATTCTTAATAGTATAAAGAAAATAATATATAAACTGACAATACATTATTCTCTTACATGTTAACCAACTTAGAAAAATAAATGACATCATTTATTTATATATATACATACACACACACACACACACAAACATGCATATATATGTAACTTACAGGTATATGTCATCACCATTGATTTCCTGAAACAGATTGATATAAAAGTGAAAGCCATCAGGGCTTAAATCTCTGCACAGAAAACCTGCCAACAGCACTCAAGTGGTGAATATTTCTCAATCACGTTTGTAGTATTCTCAAGAAACAGTTTGTAAATACATGCCTTTGCTCTCAGCAGTAAGAAGATGCTCCTTGGCCATAGCTGGAGCAATTCCCAAAGTCATTGCAGCATCACTGGCACTGATTCCAGACCGGAGTGCTTCTGGCTTCAGTACAAGTGATCTGATCCTACCGAAAACCTATGTTAACAACAAAACCCTCTATTGTTAAGGACCAACTATAAAACAGATCTGATTTAACTTTAGATGAATGCCTATGAATTTAAGCATGAGCTAAATTAAAAGAAAGCTAAAACACATGGCTACCATTCATCAATCATAATTGAACATGTTTATTATAATCACAAAACATGATATAAACCTTAAGAAATAAAAGAAATTAAACATAAAAGAGTTACCTCCTCATCACTGTGAGACTTATTCTGGATGACCATGACACCACTATCAAACTTTCGAAGCATAACTGGACTGTTAACAAACAAAATGATCACTTAACCAAAAAAAGCTTCAGCTTATAATCGACATTAAAAACACAATGTACTGTGATGATATAATGACCTCTGTATATTGCAGTATAATCCCAATTTTACTCTACATGCACAATGCAAGATGATAAAATTTAGGACAATTTTGTGCATACACGTCAAACTTCTCCCAAAGTGTACATGCCTGCAGCAAATCATCGGGCGAGATCAATTCTGCACAAAAACAAGGAAGATATAAGTTATCACCCTCTATGGGATATAACAAGAGTTGAAAGAAACATGCAAACAAAACATTGCTTCTTCACAGAATATAAAACAGGCAGGCTGCATGACAAAACAATGAGAAGCAAAATGTTACAGAGCAGCACCTGTGCCCCGCGCGCGATTGAAGAGACAATAGACATCTATAAGATTGATCATTCCTCCAGCTCTCTCTATTGGAATTTTCACGAAATCAGCCAACTAAATAGGGGGAGAAAACAAAAGTAAAAGAATATGTATCACATGCGGAAAATGAAAACTGCAATGCAAGGAATACAGGGCTGACGAATGCTCAAAATTCTGCATGAACTAACAATAATTAATTCGATATAACAATTTCCATTAACTGAAAGTGTTTCCAACTTTTAATGATTGTTAATTTTGAATTACACTTAAACTCAAACACACAGAAACTGAAGGAAAGGAGATAGAGTTAGATAAAAGTGCAGTTTCTTACAATAATTAATTCGATATAACAATTTCCATTAACTGCAAGTGTTTTCAACTTTTAATGATTGTTAATTGGATTGCACTTAAACTCAAACACACAGAAACTGAAATAAAAAGGAGATAGAGTAAGATAAAAGTGCAGTTTATTCTTCTTCTTCTTCTTTTGGTCTGATTGGTATCCAAAGAATCATCTTCCTTTTGCAACACCACCGTAAAAATTTGAGAAAATGCATCACTTACACATGAAACCATGGGGATGCAACATAAATATTCAGATCAGGACGATTGTAACTAGATGGAATTTCAAAATGTTTTCTAATTATTTTGTACAAAACTCCTATATATTTCAGCAACACTCATTTCAGTAATTTAAGGGCCTGGTATTTGAATAGTTGTTCCAGTTCATGGACTGAGATGAAGGTGCTATACAAGTAGAAATAAAAATATGGCTACAGCAGAGCCTTGAGGGAATAAAATATGCGACGTTGGTAGCGATTCAAGTACCTAAACAAAGGAAAATGGTAGTACAAAATGTTTCAAGCACACCCAAAAATAGCTTAGTAAAGGCTTTATGGAGTTAGGTTGGCAATTTTAAATTATAAAATATGAAAAGAAAAAAATGGTCAAGCTCTATTACCTGCAGTGATCCATAGAATACAAAGCACAAAGTTGACGTACATTTGTCCTCTAGGTATTTCACATGCTTCATAGTACATGTATTCGTAATAAGTATATGTTAATAGCACAAACTTTTACAATATTAAAGAAGAGAAACGAGAAAAGAGAACCTGACGAGACAACTGTTGATGATACAAAGCACCAGCAGACTCTTTAGTTACAGGGGACGCAATACCAACACTCAATAACCAATCTTGCATTTCTTCTTTGGAACCTAACTCCTCATCAGTTGATGCGCTGGTTTGATTGCTAGAGCCTGATAAAAGCTTTTGCCTCATTTTCTCTGCGAGCATCACCATCTCTCTAGCCTTGCTCTGTAAAAAAAAAGCAAATTTGTAACTTAAATCCAATTAGTTGATAAAAGAAGATTTTATTAGAGAAACATTTTCAAGTTTGAAATTTTGAATTTGTTAATCTGGGTCTGGGCTCTTCTAAATTTACATGGCTTTCTTATAGAAAAAGGATACAACGCAATGGTGGACGAAAAGTCCACCAAAAGGAAATATAGCAGATGAAACAAGTGGTGAGTGATGAAGACAACCCCAACACCCTCAATGGAGAATAGCCACCCAATCTCTATGGAAGTCAGACAAAAATACCACATGAAAAAGCCAATATTCTGATGCCCATAACGAGGCATAGAAAGAAACTTTATTTCAAAGCATGTGACATCTACAGAACGGCGTCGGCTGGGGAAGATCTTAAAATTCCGCTGTCAATAACCCCATAGAACTGCAAAACACATGCATCTCCACAAGATCTTACAATCCTCATTGCCACCAAACCCCCAAAGTTGCAAAGAAGGTTCTCCACACTAGAAGGAGAAACCAAGAGTCCCCCAACAAACCAAACAAGTAGCACCAAAGTTAAGAAAAAATCAAGAATCTGAACAATGTATGTGACCCCCTTTGCCTCTCTATCGATTAAGTTATGAAAGAAATGAGATAGTCTCCCCCTTTCAACTATAAAAACTAGAAATTGGTTAATTATGTTAACTTAGATCCATTCAGACCAAATATATTAGACATCTATAATAAAGCTCATAATCAAGGCACAATCCAACTCAGCAATGTCATTTAACATTATAATTTAGAGTGCCAAGTATAAATTGCCTAAAGCATTAATAGGAACCAACTGCATTCCATGTTTACTAATTTGAAGTATAGATCAATATCAATAATTTTTTATTAGGATGGAAAAAAGTAGGTCATGTAGATATATCCTAAACACAAATTAGTACATTGACTACAAACACACAGCTACTTAAAGATTAATTAGAATCACATAAACAGTTAAAATAATAGTATGAATTGCAGTTCATACAAGAAAGTTACTTCGATTTCTTAGATAAAACAAGAGCATTGACCTCACTCGACGCTTCTTAAAAGGATATTGACAAGCTTCTAATTTTTTCTTTTTCTTTACCACACAAAAAATCCAACCTTTTTTCTTTAATTTTTGATAAGTCAAAAAATCCTTAGACCTCAGATGTATTTTTAGAGAAAGATCTACAATGCAGTGGACAAGATATCGGCACGTTATTATTTGGCATAGTAATGTTTACGCAAATGAGATGATTTCTGACAAATGAACGCATGAATAGACTTAATAAGTGATTTATAATTAATAATTTTCATCCATGATTATTGTTCACTATAAAAGAGTTAAACGAATATTAAACAACCATAATATCCATTTTGCGTAACTCTAGACATTTGCATGACCAAAAATAGGTAACTACCTTTTTACCTATGGTTGAGTGCTGGTGGCACAGTTAAGGAAGTTCAAGAAACATGGTAATCTAGTAGCTGACTAGAATGACCTGGTCTAAGCACATGCAATTACAGGGTGATTTGAATAACAGAGCATTATGAAAAAATAACTTTGCTGCCCATAGTGATCGTAGCATGTCAAATAAGATAAATTGCATATTTGATATAAACATAAGCAAAAAACATAAGACATAAATTCAATGCACAAATTAGGGAAAGAAAAATCAAATTGTGTCAATTCAAAATAATGATTTACAAAAACAAGTAATAATTGCAGCAGAATGTTTCTTTTTTTTATTTAAAAATTTATGGACAACACAAGCAACGCTTATTGTAAGGGGAAACAACTACAGTTTGACAATCGCCTCCTCTCTTAATTAAAAGTTTTCTTATTATGCCCGTATATATACAGTTATACACATATACCAAAACACCAAGTACAATGACACATACAATGGACATGTTGCAAATAAAGTTTTCTTTGAAACAAATGGTGCCTTAAAAGTAACCTTTCACATTTTGGGCATTTCCTCCTTGCGATCACCTTTTCTCATTTTGCCATGTGGCATCCTAATATCATAGCATCACACTACAGAAGTTACACAGACCATCCAGTCTAACATCTCTCCTATCTCGTTGAATATCTATTCTACTAGCCATCTAAAATTAATGTGCTTTGATGATTTTGTTGTAACAACTTGACCTCAGTCAACACAAAAAAAAACATTTAAACTATAATCTGGGAAAATAATTACCCTATTAAAAGAAGTATCCACCTACTATAACTTAAATTTAGACAATATTAAGGTTTACAAGGCTTTCTCCCCAAATACCCATACTTGAAGCATACACATGCACCGCTAGCACATAATGAAACTAATGTTTGTGTATGATTGTATGCATAAATAATTGATTACATTTCAGTGTTTGAACTACGCAGTAAAATCTTAGAGTCAAAAATATCTAGGACGCAGACCATTTGCCGATTAGTGCCAACTCGTCTATTAACTGCAGTTATATATAGAAGAAACATAAATACATAACATATAATTAAATATATACCATAAGGGCATTCAAGTCCTGGAAAGCATCCTGCAAACTCTTATCAGTACTCTCCCACATCTCCTGTTCCTTCCGCAATATCCCCGCAACCCCAACCACCGGCATTCTAAAACCTCCAGCAGCATCACTTGACCCAGCTTGCCCTGATCTGGACCCACCACTTGAAGCCTCTCAAGCTCTACCTCTCCAGGCCTCCCAAAACTTCCCCACAAACAAATCCGGGTCCGGACCCGACTTCCCCCTCAAAACAAGCGTAAACACTGTGGACTTTGTCCCGTTATCATCGACTCTTCCGTCATGAGTGGTCGAGACCTGGAACCGAATCCTAGGGTTGGCGAACATAGACTTGATTGATTTCTTGGAGGAGAAGATGTGCGACACATAGGTGAGTGGGATAGCCACTGCGGTCGAAGTGGAGGCAGTGGAGGTTTCGGGGATGAAGAGGAGGCGGTGGGTGGTGAGGGTGAGGAATCCAGACTTAAGGGGAGGGAAGCTGGGGTTTTCCTCACAAACTAGTTCAACGGAGGACAAGAGAGAGCATTCTACCTCTCCCGGGTGGAGCACAGGCCTACCACTGCTGGTGAGCTCCGCCGGCGGGAGCCAGTTTTTAGCCATCTAGGTAGAGAGTATTGAATTGTGAAGACTGTAGATTGGAGATTTCTGAGCAGGCTAACAGCCAGGGGTGATGCTACCTCGGCCTCTCAGGCCCTTGACATCTGAAAAACAAAGAAATTACAAATGTTTGTTAAATTTAAAAAGATGATATTGAAATATCCTCCCTCTGTTTCACAAAAAATTCCCGTCATTTTTTCCCCATAAAAAGTGTCCACTTTTAATGATAAAAATATCAAACGATACAATTTCCTTTTAAGTTTGTCAATACTATTAAATTAATAACTTATAACGATACAATTTCCTTTTAAGTTTATCAATACTATTAAACTAATAACTTGTTATTTTTATGAGTATACATGCAATAAAAGTATTTTTTAATATTCATAAAGTTTATAAATAAGACTCTTTGCGAGAAACGGAGGAGTATTAATTTTACATAATTACACTACAATTGAATATTATATGAAATATTACATGGATCTCAACCATTAAAATACTGAGCTTAACACGAATTTTTATATCAAACCCCATATTTTAATAGTTGAAATCCATATAACATTCCATGTAATACCCGGTTGTAGTATATGTAATATTGTCAATTAATTTTTAGAATAAAAATCTATATTACTATTTTAGTTAATCTCAATTAAATGTCTACTTACTTTAAATAATTAATTTTTTACAATAGATTCTCTATACATATTTATAGAGTATCACTAGTCATGTATAAAAAACTATATAATTAAATGAGAATTTAAATATAGATAATTTTGTTATTTTATTCTCTTTTTTAATATATTCAAAAAGTCAACTAAAATTTTTATCTTAGGATGGAGAGAATATAAAATATCTTCCTTTTTACATTTTCTAATTTTTCTGTAAATTATATACTACTAAAATAAAGCTTTCCCTTCAAAGTTTTAACATTTTAACATCAATAACAAACTTTGCCCTCTAATGAGACGTCCATGCAAAAAAATGATAAATGGATCAGTTGTTATGTATATAGTTCATAATGTATGTTTAATTGCGTATATAGTGTATGTATGAAGTACTTGCACACACAAAGCAAACATAAATACACAAAATTGTTGATTTCTATAAAGCTTGTAAGATGCGATATATATATATATATATATAGGAAAATGTATATACACAGTTGTGTAGTGCACAGTTGGCTATGGCGACGATTTTTCTAGTCTATGACGACAGTTGAACTATCGCTGTAACCCAAAAAAATCGACGCTATAGCTAACTGTGCACTTCACAGCTGTGTGTGCATATATATATATACTTAATTGTATATGTTGAAGAAAAACAAATTGTATATGTTATATACTTAGGCTTGAATCTTACCTACAGGATAAAAGAAGTTTCCATCGAAAGGCGCCGAGATAGAGAAGATAGATCGGATCGTCTGAGTGTAAGGTTTAGGCAAGAGTATTGAATAGCAATAACAATATTTTAGGTAGTTAAGTCAGTTGGTTCTGAATGGTGTTACCAATCTTTTAATTTCTTAAGTTGGGGGTAGTATTATATTTTCATTTTTGTTAGCTAACACGTGATCCGTCTTGGGAATTAAGCTTGCCTAGCTCATCCATTTCGTGTGCTAATATATATATATATATATATATATATTAATTGGAATGTTAAATGGCTTATGGATGAATTAGATATACTTTCTTCTTCCTCAATCTATCTCTCTCCTTCCCTAAATTCTTTTGCTCTCCCTTCCTCTCTCTAATTTCTCCCTCCTTCTGTTCTATTCTCCCCCAAACTCTCTTCTGATTCTTTGCAATTAGCTACATTCAGCTACTTAGTTGATTACGTGACTGAATTGGTGCTGGCCAATTCATTACAATTGACATCAGAGTTCGATCCTGCGACCACGACCTGTTAGTTTGTAAAAAGACATTAACATACAATCAAATTGTATAATAACAACTAAACATGGTAAATTCAGATTTTAAATTTTTTCTACAAACCATAATCTAGGATCAACCTTTATGCACAATTATTAATTAAACAAGAAAGAGATAGATAATTATACCATTGTAGACATTAGCTTCTACATGTACGAGTTCAACTTTCAATTCCTTCGTGTTTTTCTTCAAATCCATCGATTAAATTCATTAGATCAACGTCAGCAACCTAAGTATGTACCCTCTAGAGATGATCCACAAAGAAAAATATTAATTCAAGAAATAGATTGTGACAAACCCAAGTTTTTTCTCCCTTTTAACTCTTAGATTGTAGAGAATATGTGAGTAATATTAAATCATAATAAAACTTCTTTTATTTATAGATTTATTCAACCATCATAAACTCTTTAGGAATAGAGTTTTTTAATTTAACTCTCAATCTAATTAAGAACTAAATAAATTTAATATAATTATAATTCCTAAAGTATTTAGGAACTTAATTATTTATTGTAAGAGTACTCTTATTAATTAATTCTTAAACCATTTAGAAACTAAATAATAATAATAGTAGTAGTAGTAGTAATAATAATAATAATAATAATAATAATAATACTAATAATAATAATAATAATAGTAGTAATAATAATAGTAATAGTAATAATAATAATAATAATAATAATAATAATAATAATAATAATAATAATAATAGTAATAATAATAATAATAGTAATACTAATTATTATAATAATAATAAATAAATAAAAAATTACACGTTAAACAACATGAGCCACCATTTTAGCATTAACGCTCTTTTTCTGTTTTTCGGGTATTACAGTCATTATGTTTCCACATGCAAATTGATTTGGGTAAGAAATCATAGAGACGGTTCAAATTCATTCTAATTTATTTGTAAGTTATGTTAGGTTGCAAAGAGTATTTAGGTAATAGAGTATTTTTGAAATTTTAATCTACGTCGTGCCTTCAGGCACGGGCAATTACGTGTCATCTCTTTGGTATTTTTGCGGGCTATATCGAGAGCAACTATTGTAGTATGCTCTGACTCATGGTATGAGAATCTTTTGTCCAATTTCAAAAAAAAAATATAGAGAAAAAAAATGTTATGGTGATGCAATTTAATTTGTGTCATAACAATACTTTTTTGTTTGGTCTTAGAGGACTTATTTTATACTTTTGGATATATATGCAAAAGTTTTTCTTTTGAATTTTTATATTTTTTTTCCCTCATTGGATCCTCCAAATGGTTTGCAGTACTACCCATTTTCCACAGGAAATACTGTGCATGGATTATATTGATCGATGGCTAGAGATACTAGAGGCAAATAAATGTTGTCAAACTTCTCATTCCGTTTTGTCAATAAAAAAATGTGTGTTTGATACGCGAAAACATTATATTATAAAAATTGGAGCCCTCTATCGTCAATCAATTAATTGCTCAAACATGTCAAGAACTAATTTTAATTTGGGAATGAATTCACACCCTAATGTTTGCTTAAAAAAAAAACTAAAACTGAATTGAGTATCAATCTTTTTGTATTAATGGTTGGACTATTAGTTCTATATGGAACTAAGAGTCTACAACAGTTTTAGATTTTTCAATTTAAAAATATTAGATACAGTATTCAATTGTTATATTAGTTGTATTAGTTGTACCGTGTCTTCAGACACGGATTATCTCTGGTACATATATAAATTAGGATCGTGTATGGTAAAAAAAAATGATTTAACCCGTTTTTTCAATGAATGTAGCAGGGACTTCATATGAAAAGAGAATGCGAAAACAAAAAAAAATGCAGTTAAATTTTGGCGTTCACTCAAGAGTGTGGCTATTAAATTAGAACTATATCAAACACTATTTTTGGTTTCAATTCTTATGATAAAAGAACCTTAATCAAGGTGGCAATAATTACTTATAAATAAAATGGATAAGAAGAATAATAATAGAAATATGCCAGCTCCTTTTAGAAACTTAGAATTCTACATATCTTGTAACCATCCATCCTTATTCCACTCCAAACTAAGATAGATGTACCCTAAAAAACAGCATCCCACAACAAATAGCACCTTCCTTTTGACTATATCTATCCTCCATAGCCTCTCTCTCTCTCTCTCTTTCTAAAATAGGAACATATCTATTTGCCTACTCCTTATTTCTATTTGTTTGCCCACTTTATCATCCTAAACAGGATAATAATACAGAGGCAAGCCATGGCAGCCTGCGAAAGCCTTCCAAACATCTTTGAGAAGCCATTGCCGGAGATTCCAACTCTCCGGCAATCTCTTTCGCCATGGAAACATCTCAATTCCCTTGAAGATTCCTCATTTTCTCTCTCATCTTCCTCCTCCTCCTCCTCACCAACCTCATCAACCTCCTGGACCTCCTCCTCCTTTTCATCCTCATTTTTCTCAATAGATTTTAGCCCACAACTTGGGAATGAAAATCTCAACAACAAAGAAAAGAACGCGAAAAAACATTATAGACATAGCGATAGCTTTTCTTCTATGAATTCATGTACAGAAGGTCTTGGCTTTGAAAGCTACAAGGATATTGAGGCCCCTGTTCGTAATAATGGCTGGAGGTGTTGCAAGGCGAGAAAATGTATTACGAGGCATACATCAAATGAGTATGAATCTATTTGTGAATCGAAGAGGTCGAAGAGATCTCGGATAACTGGGGAAAAATTCCCTCCACCAATTTCTAGTATTGGGAAGAGTGGAAAGCCTTGGTTATCTCTCAAGTCTTATAGGCATAATGGAAGATTTATTCTTAAGGAGGTAAGAATTCCAGTACAGGAGTTCTTGCATGCATGCAGAGAAGATGGGCGCTTGAAGCTGCAATTTATACAATCGGATGAAGAATTTATAGAGGATGAAGAAGAAGATTACAGCAATGAGAATGATCGAAGTTGTGATCATTGCTGTGACTGGGATGAAGAATGTAATGGCGAAAAAAGATATTGGAGATGAAGACGAAGGCGAGTGTTTATAGGTAGGGAAGCTTCATGTTTTCGTTGTTTTTGCATGGAAAGTTGCTAAGCTGTCAATACTCTGTTTCTTCTGTTATTTCTGTTTCTTCTGCTATTTCTTTTACTACTTGAAATCAGCTGCAAATAATTAGAATGGAAAGGAGATGAATATGATCACTTTTCATAGTTATTCACCAATTATGCATGATTTTTAGTTGGGATTTACTTTCACTAAAAAAAATGATCCGCACAAAATTTATTTGGCACGTTTTATTGGACAACTTTACACACACTACTATTAAATACTATTCTAAATACTACATATATCTCAACTATTAAAAAGTGAGACCTAACACGAATTTCTATGTCAGACCCTATTTTTTAACAATTGTAATACATGTAGTGTTTAAAATTGTGCTCCAAAAGTGTACATCTAAACTTACTCCGTTCTATTGCCTCCCCATACTTTTTAAGCCTAGTAAAGAGCAATGAACACCATTTTATCTAGGCAAATTAGCAGTTAAATAACTTATTTCATCGAGCTAAAAACATATAAGACTAAAATACAAGTTGCACACCAAACTTTTTTTCGAAAATCAATATGCACCCTAAATTATTTTTTCAATTCAATGCATTTTAAACTTGATAAAAAGACAATTAAATACATCATTCGCTCGATTTTTTAACCAAATCTTCACCAAAAGTTTGATGACATCATAGAGTCAAAGGTGTTATAGTCATATCACCTTAATTCACAAGCTTGGAATGAAAGACAGAAAGAGCCACTCCCTAACCCTTCATTTTCTCTCTCTAAAGCTTCATCTTTCTCTTTCAAGAACTATTTTTGACTTCAATTTCTGTTATGACTGAATAATCTCTTATACATTAAAATCAATTAGTAGTTTTTGAGTTTTTACTGTAAAAGTTAAATAAATTACATAGATTGAACTAATGAATCTTATGATCTTCCTTCGCTTCTAAATCTTATGATCTTCTTATTCTTCTTCTTCAATCGAACCGAGATGGGAGACAAAGCTTCTCCTTCTTACGCTTCATGAAGGAGAAACAACCTACCTCAAAATTCTCAAATCAAACAACTCGTCGGCCATAATGGGTGTACGTCCACGAACATGTCCAAATTTAGTAAAATGAAAGTTTCTGTCTTTTATGGATTTTAGCCACCATTTTAATTGATGAAGAATGAAATATAGAATTACTTAATCCAGAGACCCATTATTGATATTGCAATCCGGAATCCAATTACCATAAAACACAAACCAAACCCAGCAAAATTGCAAAAAGAAACAAAAGATCAGCAAGCTTCAAATGGAGAAATGAGAAAATCCAGCAGCTATTCCACATAATAACAAAACAAAATGTGGATTTCACTGGAAAATCAAATCTTAGCTAAATTATATATATATGAACTAGTCAAAATATATCTCTATCTAACATGGGAAAAGCCGATCTTTAGGTAAAAAAGCTAAATTTTATGGATAGAGAGGAATGAATTTCAGATCCGGCAGAAGAAATACTTAGATGATTTTTAAGAGGGCGAAAGAGAGAGATAAAGAAAGAGAAGAGTCATATTTTACCTGAAAACCCTCTTACCTCACATGTTTTAAGCTTTCCAGTGAGATTTGGCCAGAAAAACAAATGGATGATGCATTTAATCGTCTTTTCATTAAGTCAACAGATAACGATTATAAGAAACATGTTCACAAACTGAATCTTATCTGATCAACATAAAGATTTTAAATGTAAATTGATAGGACTAAATTATACGATATTTTTATTCTTTAATATTTAATTTTTATATTTATTGTGTGCTTAAATGTTTAATTATTTAGCATATGTTGGTTTTAATAGGTTTTATAGGATTTTAGTTAATTTATGTTAATTTAGGTAATTTTATAATATTTTTATATTTCTTTTTATTTATGTGTTTTTATGTGATTTTAGTATTTTAGGTGTTTTATTTATTATTATGTGTTTTTAGGATTTTTAGTATTTTTATATTATTTTTATTTATTTTTATATTTTATTTTGTAGGAAAAATAAAGCTTGGGGGCAAATCTGTAAATCTTGTAAAAGTTTAATGGCATTTTGGTAAATAGCCAGCACGGATGGCAAAAAGGTAAATAAGAAGAAAAGACGCGGAGGAGCAATTTCGTAAATACGAGCAACTTAGATGAGTCCGCGCCATGCGCGCGTCGAAAAAGTTGGCAGCAAGAAGTTGGTACGGCGTCGTTTTAGCTGGAACGGACGAATGGTGTTGTTTGAACCGCGCAATGCGCGGTCGCGGAAAGTGACGTCAGCTACGCGGAAGAGAGGAGGCCAGCTGTCAGCGCATTTTTGGTCCACTGTAGCGGAGGCTTGTTTGGCTACGCGGAATTTCTGGCAGATCAGGATTTTCGGGATTTTGAGCATTAATTTGATTCCAAATTGGATTTCTTTTCCACATTAGCTTAGGATTATTATTGTATTTCTATAAAATATTAGGAGACTCATGTTTTCAGTTTTCATATAATTTTTCAGCAGATTATTAAAGATAATTAGGAGCTTTTTCTCTCTCTAAGGTGTATCATATCTCTCTCAATTCTTTTGCATATTAATATTATTATTATTATTATTAATATGTTTGGCTAATTTTTATTTATTCAGTTCTAGGGGATTTCAAACCTAAATACAATTAATGGATAAATTAATTCAGTAATATTATTTATTCTTCCTCGTATGAAATTATTTGTGATAATCTGTTTTAATTGCTTTTTGATATTAAATTTGGTTGGTTTGATTGGAGCTCATTAGATTGATCAAATTATTATCAATTGCTAGATTTAGGAATTATATTACGTGTAATTGATATTGTTTCTAATTGTTGGTAGTAAATAGTGATAGATGATTGTGGTCAAGCTTTTGTTTATTGCTATGGTTATCATGATATGAGTTAAATAATCCGAGCTTATGAGATTGTTGCTTAGAATAATCTAATTTCCTTGTGATTAATGCTTCCATTATATTAAATTTAGAGAGCTTGTTCTAGGTTATATAATGGTTAGAATCTAATAAAGAACATATTTCGTTAGATTAAAATTAAGGGAAATTATAGGTAGCAGAGCTTATTGTTACCTAAGATTATTAGTTTCATGTGAGGATATAAATATATATTGATTGATTGATCTAATTAATTGTAAGGGTGAGAATGAACTGAAGAACTGAATATTTTAATTTATTGATTAATCTTATTAATTTATTTTTGTTTATTTAGTTACTTATAGTTAATTCAAAAAAAAAATCCCCTTATTTATTTATTGTTAATTAGAATAGAAAATATTAGAATTTATTGAAGCAATATCACTCTCTGTGGGTTCGACCCTTACTTGCTATTATACTGAGTTTGTGATTAAAAGTAAGGATTAATTTTGGAGTGTTAACGACAGCTTCCAAATTTTGGCGCCGTTGTCGGGGAGTGTTTAATTGTTTTTATTTATTCTTTGTTTTCTTTGTAGTGTATGACTCGATCCTCTCAATCTAGTGAATTGAATTTTGATCCAGAAATAGAGAAGACTGCAAAAAGGATAAGGAAAGAGACTCGTCAATTTAGAAGAACAACCGCAGACTTAGACGAAGCTTTTGTTCCATCACCAGGCCTCAACGTAGCACTTGAACTACTGTCAAATAGTTCATCAAGTGATTCTGAAGAACAAAAAATGGCTGGCCCTAATAACAGGACTATGAGGGAGTTGTCTACTACTAATTTACACCAACAACCATTATGCATAGAGTATCCTAATTTAGATGTGGCTTTTGAACTTAAATCTGGACTAATTCATCTTTTGCCTACCTTCCGTGGTCTTACAGGTGAAGATCCATACAAGCATCTAAAAGAGTTCCATGTGGTATGCTCTACCATGAAGCCACAAGGAGTAACCGAAGAGCAGATTAAGCTTCGAGCATTCCCATTCTCCTTGGCAGACTTAGCAAAGGATTGGTTGTATTATCTTCCATCCGGTTCGATACAATCGTGGAATGATATGAAAAGGCTATTCTTGGAGAAGTATTTTCCTGCTTCAAGAGTCGCCAACATAAGGAAGGAGATATGCGCAATCACACAGTTCAGTGGAGAAACTCTTTACGAGTATTGGGAAAGATTCAAGAAGTTATGCTCGAGTTGTCCGCCACACCAAATTGATGATCAACACCTCATTCAGTACTTCTATGAGGGATTGCTACCAATGGATAGGAGTATGCTCGATGCTGCAAGTGGAGGAGCATTAGTCGATAAGACTCCAGAGGCTGCGAAGAATTTAATTGCAAACATGGCAGCTAATTCACAGCAGTATGGAACTAGGATTGACCATGCACAAAAGAGGGTGAATGAGGTTGGTTCAAGCAATATGAAACGACAAATCTCAGACTTGACTGCTATGGTTCGTCAGATGACTACAGGAAATATGCCAACTGTAAAAGCTTGTGGGATTTGCTTGCTGACAGATCATACTACAGATACTTGTCCAACACTGCAAGATGATGACAGTATGCAACAAGCCAATGCAGTGGGTAATTTTCAAGGACAACCTCAACGCCGATATGATCCGTATGCCAACACGTACAATCCAGGATGGCGAGATCATCCTAATCTGAGCTATGGAGGAAATAGACCACCGCAACAAAATGCCTTTCCGAATAGGCAGCAAGGTTTCCAACCAGCTCAACAACAGTACCCACTTCGACAAGTAACACCTGTAAATTCTGGGACATCTTTGGAGGATATGTTCAAAGCCTTTATGAACCAAACCCAACAGTTTCAACAAGATACAAGGGCTTCCATTCACAATCTAGAGAGTCAGATAAGTCAGTTGACTACAACCGTTGGTCGATTGGATTCTCAAGGCTCAGGAAAGTTACCTTCACAAACCGTTATAAATCCTAGAGAAAATGCAAGTGCTATTACGTTAAGGAGTGGAACGCAGTTGGACACACCAAGGGCTACTGTTGAATTTGATAAGGATAAGGCTAAGGAAGAAGCAGAAATTTCAAAGGTAATCCCTAACCCTCCTATCCAACTTAAGTCTAATCCTTTACCTTTTCCTCCCAGGAATCGTAGAACTTCAAAGAAGGATGAGCAAGAGAAGGAGATTCTAGAGACCTTCAGGAAGGTAGAGGTGAATATTCCTTTATTAGACGCAATCAAGCAAGTTCCAAGGTACGCCAAATTTTTGAAAGAATTGTGCACTAATAAGAGGAAATTAAAAGACGATGAAAAAGTGTCTGTTGGAGAAAATGTATCTGCAGTCCTTCAAAGAAAAATGCCCCCTAAATGTAAGGATCCAGGTATGTTCACAATTCCCTGCAAGATAGGTAATACCAGATTTGAAAAGGCTATGTTAGATTTAGGAGCGTCAATTAACGTTATGCCATTGTCTATTTACGTTTCTTTAAATCTAGGACCTTTAAAGAATACCGGTGTTATTATTCAATTGGCTGACCGTACTAATACTTACCCTAGAGGGGTGATTGAGGATGTGTTGGTGCAGGTCAATGAGCTTATATTTCCTGCAGATTTTTATATTGTGGATATGGAGGATGATACATCTCCAAACCCTGCTCATATACTGTTAGGGAGACCATTTCTAAAAACAGCGAGAACAATGATTGATGTGCATAATGGGACCTTGACCATGGAGTTCGACGGCGAAAAGATTCAGTTCAATATTTACGAGGCCATGCGGTACCCTAGTGATGTTAATTCTGTTTTTGCTATTAATATCATTGATTCTTTGGTGCAGAAATCCTTCAACCAATTACATAAAGAAACTTTGGAGGTTGCTATCGCAGATAGTTTGGAGCTAGAACAAGAAGAAGAGATTGAACAAACTTCAGAATTAAAGGACACAATAGCTGCATTACATTCTTTACCAAAGATTTCAGATAAGTATGCTGTCTCGTTTATTCAATTACCTGTGACTCATCAAAAATTGTTACCTTCCATTGTGCAGGCTCCCACTGTGGAATTAAAGTCATTGCCAACCCACCTGAAGTATGCATATTTAGGAAGGGAAGACACACTGCCAGTAATCATTGCCAAGAATCTTACCAAAGTTCAAGAGGACAAATTACTTAGAGTTTTGAGGGACCACATCACAGTCTTTGGTTGGACAATTGCGGATATTAAGGGTATAAGTCCGGCTGTGTGCACATATCGAATTCTTCTGGAAGATGGAGCTAAGTCGACAAGAGAGGCTCAAAGGAGATTGAATCCACCCATGATGGAGGTGGTGAAGAAAGAGATTATCAAATTATTGGATACAGGTATTATCTACCCTATTTCAGACAGTCGATGTGTGACGCCCCCAAATCTGGGCCCACACAGCCCAAACTTGAGTCGTCAAAATACTACAACAAAATTATTACAACAAAGCACAACGTACAACAATACAGTGTATAATAATACACAACTAAGTCTTCACTATTATTGCCACACTATTTTACAAAACGTGAAGACTATGATAACTATTCCTCGAACCCTCACTCCATTCCCCGGCTAGACCCTGTTATGTTTTCATCTCCTGTTGAAAAACAATGGAACAAAAGAAAGGGTGAGCTCAAATAGCCCAGTAAAGAATATCATGACTAAGATAATGACGAATAAATTATCATTAGTCTTCAACAGTTGAGTTCTTGATAAAATACAATAGACTACAAGGTTTATATCAAAAACTGCAGTTAAATTCTTAAACAACGTTCAGATCAATAATAGCAGCGGAATGAGTAATCTATTAGAAGAATAATGCAGACTATAATGTCCACTCGGTTCTCTTTTTAGGAAAAACATCATCAACTTTTATCATCTGAAATATCATTAGTCAAGATAATACAAATTCACAGTTCCTGATCATAATCATGCAGATCAACAGTTCATCTTTGCACTACGGGCCAAAGATATTCAATATAGCACCAACGGTCATGATTATACCAGATTCAGCCTTTGGTCATAATCATACCAATCAACAGTTCATCTTTGCACTACGGGCCAAAGAGAACATTCACCACGTGCCATAAAAGACACCGAACAGATGTATCGCCTTTAACCTATTATATCGCCTTTAACCTATCATCTGTTCAACAAATATATCACATCTGTGCCCCCGGCCACAGATATTCACAACAGCTTGATTTTTGGATGATTAGAATGATATAAATGATGAACAAAAGAAATAGGATAACAATAAGTATCGGAAGTTTACTTTGTACAGATTCAAATAATGTCCAAATTGTCAACATGATGTGGAGTGAAATTCAAGATCCACAGTTCAGAATAACGGTTACAATTCAATAGAAAGGTTCACGTAAATAGGAAGGTTCAGTTGAAATAATGAAGTTCAACTATTATGGAACATATAATATTTTCAGGAATTATAGAAGCAATAGTTCCATAATAAATTTCGATTTAGGAGTATGAAAGAAAATAATATCCCTTACCGTAGCAGGTTTGATTAACAAAAGGTGAAGGAAATTAATACAAGGGTTATTCACCAACAGGCGGCAATCCGCTCCGTAAGGTTATTCCCACAATTTAATAGAATTTGAGTACAAAGAGTTATTCACCAAACAGGCGGCAATCCGCTCCGTAAGGTTATTCTCAGAGATTAATAATGAATGAATACGAAAGGTTATTCACCAACAGGCGGCAATCCGCTCCGTAAGGTTATTCCCACAATTTAATAGAATTTGAGTACAAAGAGTTATTCACCAAACAGGCGGCAATCCGCTCCGTAAGGTTATTCTCAGAGATTAATAATGAATGAATACGAAAGGTTATTCACCAACAGGCGGCAATCCGCTCCGTAAGGTTATTCCCACAATTTAATACATGGAAATAAAAGGCACGTCTTATGAGTAAGGAAGAAACAATATTATTATCGAGAATCAAATAATGATAATCCCTTACCATAGTATGTTTGAATAATGGAAGATGAAAAAGATGGTATCCCTTACCTCAACACGTGACTGGATATTGATTTAAATGAGGTTGATTAACTTGAACAGTACACGTATACTTATAGATCTTCACAAATACTCAAGATGACTTAAGCACACTTAGAGAGAACTTTCACAAGAAGTATTTAGAGAGAGAAAGAAAGAACAAGTAAGGAAGTTTATGAAAAATCCTTAAGTTAAGGCTTCTATTTATAGCCAAAAATCTTATCATTCATTTAATCTAAACCATTCATTTAAAGATCACCTTTTAATCTACACCATCCATTTCAAATATTATATTATCTTTAATCTACACCATTCATTTCATATCACCTAATAATCACCTAACTTTATATTATAAACAAATCAATTTAATTATTCAACAATAATTCACACTTTAATCTACACCATTCATTTCATATCACCTAATAATCACCTAACTTTATATTATAAACAAATCAATTCAATTATTCAACAATAATTCACACTTTAATCTACACCATTCATTTCATATCACCTAATAATCACCTAACTTTATATTATAAACAAATAACTTTATCAATTCAATTATTATGACTAATTGTTATAAATACAGTATAGTTAGCTCTTAGATATCAAGTCAATAAATTAATGAAATACAACTGTTTAAATAACATCATAATAGAGATAACAATAATGTAAAATAAAGCATACGTTACTGTGTAATGACAATTATTGATTCAATAATGTGAATTACTGTGCATATGTTACTGTGACAATTATTAGGTTCAATAATTTTAAAAACAGTGCAACAACAATTATTGACTCAATGATATAAAATACAGTGTAATGACAATTATTAAATCAATAATGCAAAATACTGTGTAACAACAATTATTGAATTGATAATATAAAATATTATGCAGTGACAATTATCGATGAAATGATGCGTAACAGTTACGGTGTCAATTATCAGACCAATAATATGAGACACTATGCAATACCGTGTGTTACTGTAGAGTACCGTGTGCTACAGAAAATACCATAAACTACCGTATGCTACTATTCTTTTATCACCGGTATTTTAACAGTTCCGTTGACTATTTTTATTTAAAAAGGTTACTTCTGTCGTTTTCTATATCCGACAAATATTCCGTTGTGGGGTCCACCAATAATTTATTATTTCGGCGCCGTCGTACGGCACGAATATTCCCCGACAAAGCGAATATTGTCCGACAAAATAAAATTTGCACATAACATCCTTAACTTTCAATTTTGTTAATTTAACCACTTACTGTTTCAAAAAAAATATATATGAAGAAAAATTAAATTTTGTATTTCATAAAATTCGGGGTCTTACAACCTCCCCTCCTTATGAAATTTCGTCCCCGAAATTGACGTACCTGACATATCGAAGAGGTAAGGATACTTAGATTTCATCTCAGATTCTAGCTCCCAGGTCATTTCCTCAGTATCTTGGTTCCTCCATAAAACCTTAACTTGAGGTATAACCTTTGAGCGTAGGATCTGCTCCTTCTTATCCAGGATCTTAACAGGTACCTCCTCGTATGTTAAATCCTCTGCTATAACGTCTGGTTCTAACTCAATGACGTGGTTTGGGTCCTTCACATATTTACGTAACATAGATATGTGAAAAACGTTATGGATGCGAGACATACTTGGTGGTAGGGCTAGTCTGTAGGCTACGGTTCCTATTCGATCGAGGATTTCAAATGGGCCAATAAATCGAGGGTTGAGCTTTCCTCTTTTTCCGAATCTCGTAACCCCTTTCCATGGAGAAACACGTAAGAATACATGATCTCCGACGTTGAAACTTTCGTCTCTCCGATGAAGATCAGCATAACTCTTTTGTCGTTCTTGTGCGGTCTGTATTCGTTGTCGGATCATTTGGATCTTTTCGGTCGTCAAGCGTACCAACTCGGGTCCCAACAATTTTGCTTCTCCTACCTCATTCCAACATATTGGAGAGCGACACTTCCTTCCATACAAAGCCTCGAATGGAACCATGCCTATGCTTGCTTGGTAACTGTTGTTGTAAGAAAATTCCACCAATGGCAAGTATTTATCCCAACTTCCTTTGAAGTCTAATACACAAAGTCTCAAAAGATCTTCGAGGGTCTGGATCGTCCTTTCCGATTGTCCGTCCGTTTGAGGATGGTATGCAGAACTAAAACGTAGTTCAGTGCCCATAGCTTTTTGTAGACTGATCCAAAAGCGTGAAGTGAATCTAGGATCCCGATCAGAAACTATGGAAACTGGCATGCCATGCAATCTCACGATCTCATTTATGTACATACCGGCAAGACGTTCAAGTGAAAAGTTTTCTCGTATAGGCAAGAAATGAGCGGATTTGATCAATCTATCTACGATGACCCAAATTGCATCTAAGCCTTGAGAAACTTTGGGAAGACCCGTCACGAAATCCATATTGATGTGTTCCCACTTCTATTCGGGAACCTCAAGTGGTTGTAATGGACCTTTAGGAACTTGATGCTCTACCTTGACACGTTGACAAGTTAGGCACCTTGAGATAAACTCCGCAATCTCTCTTTTCATATTGTTCCACCAAAATGTATGTCGAAGATCTCGATACATCTTGGTACCTCCTGGGTGGATTGCAAACGGCGTGTTGTGTGCCTCCATCATGATTTTATGCTTTAATTCAGGATCGTTAGGAACACAGAGTCGAGAGTTGACTCGAAGTATTCCTTTCTCGTCGATTCTTGCTTCGGGAATGGCACCTTCTTGTACTTTCTTTATCATGTTTATCAGTTCCGGATCGGTAGCTTGAGCAGCTTTAATTTTATCGATTAAAGTTGGTTCTACTCGCACGTGAGCAATCTTCGAGCAGGTCCCTGGTGTCTTTAGCTCTATCTCCATCTTTTGCAAGTCGTACAAAATACACTTTTGTGTTGTCAGCAGTGCACTTGTACTTGCATAAGATTTTCTGCTCAAAGCGTCAGCTACAACGTTCGCCTTTCCCGGGTGATACTGGATTGTGTGGTCATAATCCTTTAACAGCTCAAGCCAACGTCGTTGTCGCATGTTGAGTTCCTTCTGGGTGAAGAAATACTTGAGACTTTTATGATCCGTATAGATATCCACTTTTTCTCCGTACAAGTAGTGTCTCCAGATCTTCAATGCGGAAACGACTGCTGCCAACTCTAGATCATGAGTAGGATAATTTTTCTCATAATCTTTGAGTTGTCGAGAGGCGTAGGCTATAACCTTTCCATGTTGCATAAGGACACAGCCTAGACCTTTGCCAGAAGCATCGCTGTAGATAACAAATTCTCCTGATCCTGATGGTATGGTCAGAACAGGAGCTGAAACCAGTCTCTTCTTGAGTTCTTGGAAACTTTTCTCGCATTCCTCGCTCGATATAAGTTTTGTACTAGAACGAATGATACCAATATCTAATAATTAAACTTTTAACTCTTGGCATTCTATGGGAGCCATTCGGTATGGGGCTTTGAAAATGGGCTTGGTACCGAGTTCAAGATCAATACAAAATTCAATTTCACAGTTTTGGGTAAGCTAGGAAGTTCCTCAGGAAAAACGTCAGAAAACTCATTAACAATGAGGATATCATTCAAGTTTGACGTATTTTTGTTCAAATCAGTGACATGAGCTAAAAAGGCTTGACATCCGTTTTTCAATAAACGAATGGCTTTATGGCTAGAAATAACAGTTATAGATTTCAATGGTTTAGTTGCTTGAATTTGCATGACAGGTTGATTAGGAATATGAAAACTAATAATCTTATGAAAACAATCAATTTTAGCATGATGGGTAGTCAACCAATCAATTCCTAAAATCACATCAAATTCACACATCTCCAAAGAAATAAGGTCAACAGGTAATGTGAGGTTGTTGATTTGAACTAGGCAAGATTTATAGATAGTAAATGTAATAGGTATTTCTCCCAATGAGGTTTCAACTGATAAGACAAGATTTAAGTTTTCAATAGTCAAATTTAAACGTTGAGTACATATAGGTGAGATAAAAGAGTGGATAGAGCCAGTATCTAATATGGCATAGACTTCACGAGAATTTATGAATAGCTTACCGGTTATCACCTCATTCGGTTTCTTGACTGTTATCGTCAAATTGAATCCCGAATACTTCATTCGGATCTTCACGTATTTCAACCATGGGAATACCACTGAATAATTTTCTAGCAAACTGTTTCTCGGGTTCATCAACTTCATCAGTAGTAAGGTACCAATGATTTCCATTAAAATAGTATTTTCGATAGACTGCAGTTTCCACGATAGTGACTAACTTAACCTGAATTCCTCTAAATTGTAACGCCCAAAAGTATAGAAACATCATTTTTAAATAATCTTGAAAATCATAGCTGGAACACCATAAATCCCAAAGACTAATATGAAAAGTCCATATATTCTGATCCTTTGTTATAGAGCATAACCAGGTGATATCACTCTCCCAATTAGTGAGTAAATTAAAGGCAATAATTTCCGCAAGTTCGTTACTTCCTTTAATTGCTTCTAAGAATGGATCTGGAACGACTGTAGCAGAGCTTTCACCTTCATCCTTACTGGATAGAACACGCATAATTTTTGCCTTAGGCAAATGATTCAACTCTGAGTTTGTAAGAAGATTATTCGTCGCCTCTTGTTTTGCAGCTACATTTGATTCGGTAATTTCATAGTTAACCTCCTGATTTCCAGATGCCATAATTAACTGTGGTCACAAAATAAATGTTAGTTCAAATAAACTGACTCATCTCTTCATGTTCCTACATTCAAATCGACTCATTAGATAATAAAATCTATTTTAGGTAGGACACACTAGTGACTGATTCTATTCGTCTCTCCCCTCCTAGTTCTACCCCAGATCTCCATTAAAGACCATATCCCTAAGCTCTGATGCCAACTGTGACGCCCCCAAATCTGGGCCCACACAGCCCAAACTTGAGTCGTCAAAATACTACAACAAAATTATTACAACAAAGCACAACGTACAACAATACAGTGTATAATAATACACAACTAAGTCTTCACTATTATTGCCACACTATTTTACAAAACGTGAAGACTATGATAACTATTCCTCGAACCCTCACTCCATTCCCCGGCTAGACCCTGTTATGTTTTCATCTCCTGTTGAAAAACAATGGAACAAAAGAAAGGGTGAGCTCAAATAGCCCAGTAAAGAATATCATGACTAAGATAATGACGAATAAATTATCATTAGTCTTCAACAGTTGAGTTCTTGATAAAATACAATAGACTACAAGGTTTATATCAAAAACTGCAGTTAAATTCTTAAACAACGTTCAGATCAATAATAGCAGCGGAATGAGTAATCTATTAGAAGAATAATGCAGACTATAATGTCCACTCGGTTCTCTTTTTAGGAAAAACATCATCAACTTTTATCATCTGAAATATCATTAGTCAAGATAATACAAATTCACAGTTCCTGATCATAATCATGCAGATCAACAGTTCATCTTTGCACTACGGGCCAAAGATATTCAATATAGCACCAACGGTCATGATTATACCAGATTCAGCCTTTGGTCATAATCATACCAATCAACAGTTCATCTTTGCACTACGGGCCAAAGAGAACATTCACCACGTGCCATAAAAGACACCGAACAGATGTATCGCCTTTAACCTATTATATCGCCTTTAACCTATCATCTGTTCAACAAATATATCACATCTGTGCCCCCGGCCACAGATATTCACAACAGCTTAATTTTTGGATGATTAGAATGATATAAATGATGAACAAAAGAAATAGGATAACAATAAGTATCGGAAGTTTACTTTGTACAGATTCAAATAATGTCCAAATTGTCAACATGATGTGGAGTGAAATTCAAGATCCACAGTTCAGAATAACGGTTACAATTCAATAGAAAGGTTCACGTAAATAGGAAGGTTCAGTTGAAATAATGAAGTTCAACTATTATGGAACATATAATATTTTCAGGAATTATAGAAGCAATAGTTCCATAATAAATTTCGATTTAGGAGTATGAAAGAAAATAATATCCCTTACCGTAGCAGGTTTGATTAACAAAAGGTGAAGGAAATTAATACAAGGGTTATTCACCAACAGGCGGCAATCCGCTCCGTAAGGTTATTCCCACAATTTAATAGAATTTGAGTACAAAGAGTTATTCACCAAACAGGCGGCAATCCGCTCCGTAAGGTTATTCTCAGAGATTAATAATGAATGAATACGAAAGGTTATTCACCAACAGGCGGCAATCCGCTCCGTAAGGTTATTCCCACAATTTAATAGAATTTGAGTACAAAGAGTTATTCACCAAACAGGCGGCAATCCGCTCCGTAAGGTTATTCTCAGAGATTAATAATGAATGAATACGAAAGGTTATTCACCAACAGGCGGCAATCCGCTCCGTAAGGTTATTCCCACAATTTAATACATGGAAATAAAAGGCACGTCTTATGAGTAAGGAAGAAACAATATTATTATCGAGAATCAAATAATGATAATCCCTTACCATAGTATGTTTGAATAATGGAAGATGAAAAAGATGGTATCCCTTACCTCAACACGTGACTGGATATTGATTTAAATGAGGTTGATTAACTTGAACAGTACACGTATACTTATAGATCTTCACAAATACTCAAGATGACTTAAGCACACTTAGAGAGAACTTTCACAAGAAGTATTTAGAGAGAGAAAGAAAGAACAAGTAAGGAAGTTTATGAAAAATCCTTAAGTTAAGGCTTCTATTTATAGCCAAAAATCTTATCATTCATTTAATCTAAACCATTCATTTAAAGATCACCTTTTAATCTACACCATCCATTTCAAATATTATATTATCTTTAATCTACACCATTCATTTCATATCACCTAATAATCACCTAACTTTATATTATAAACAAATCAATTTAATTATTCAACAATAATTCACACTTTAATCTACACCATTCATTTCATATCACCTAATAATCACCTAACTTTATATTATAAACAAATCAATTCAATTATTCAACAATAATTCACACTTTAATCTACACCATTCATTTCATATCACCTAATAATCACCTAACTTTATATTATAAACAAATAACTTTATCAATTCAATTATTATGACTAATTGTTATAAATACAGTATAGTTAGCTCTTAGATATCAAGTCAATAAATTAATGAAATACAACTGTTTAAATAACATCATAATAGAGATAACAATAATGTAAAATAAAGCATACGTTACTGTGTAATGACAATTATTGATTCAATAATGTGAATTACTGTGCATATGTTACTGTGACAATTATTAGGTTCAATAATTTTAAAAACAGTGCAACAACAATTATTGACTCAATGATATAAAATACAGTGTAATGACAATTATTAAATCAATAATGCAAAATACTGTGTAACAACAATTATTGAATTGATAATATAAAATATTATGCAGTGACAATTATCGATGAAATGATGCGTAACAGTTACGGTGTCAATTATCAGACCAATAATATGAGACACTATGCAATACCGTGTGTTACTGTAGAGTACCGTGTGCTACAGAAAATACCATAAACTACCGTATGCTACTATTCTTTTATCACCGGTATTTTAACAGTTCCGTTGACTATTTTTATTTAAAAAGGTTACTTCTGTCGTTTTCTATATCCGACAAATATTCCGTTGTGGGGTCCACCAATAATTTATTATTTCGGCGCCGTCGTACGGCACGAATATTCCCCGACAAAGCGAATATTGTCCGACAAAATAAAATTTGCACATAACATCCTTAACTTTCAATTTTGTTAATTTAACCACTTACTGTTTCAAAAAAAATATATATGAAGAAAAATTAAATTTTGTATTTCATAAAATTCGGGGTCTTACACGATGGGTGAGTCCAGTTCAGGTAGTTCCAAAGAAATCTGGTATAACTGTCATTCAGAATGAAAATAATGAGTTAGTGCCTACTCGTAAGCAAACAGGGTGGAGAGTATGTATTGATTATCGAAAATTGAATGCTGTAACTAGAAAAGATCATTTTCCTCTCCCCTTTATTGATCAGATGTTAGAAAGACTAGCAGGTCATACTTATTATTGTTTTCTAGATGATTTTTTAGGTTATAACCAAATTGTGATTGCACCGGAAGATCAAGAAAAAACCACCTTCACATGCCCATTCGGTACATTTGCATACCGTAGGATGTCTTTCGGACTCTGCAATGCACCCGGTACTTTTCAAAGATGCATGGTAAGTATATTTTCTAATCTTATTGAGAACTGTATTGAGGTATTTATGGATGATTTCACAATTCATGGTGATACTTTGGAGGCATGCTTAGATAATTTGACACGTGTGTTAGATAGATGCTTAGAAACTAATCTCGTTCTAAATTGGGAAAAGTGTCATTTTATGGTAGAACAAGGTATAGTACTTGGACATGTAGTTTCAGCTAAAGGATTAGAAGTAGATAAAGCTAAGATAGAAATTGTTACCGCTTTGCCTTACCCCGCAAGTGTGCGGGAGATTCGTTCTTTTCTTGGTCATGCAGGTTTCTATCGCAAATTTATCAAAGACTTCTCACAGATAGCGTTGCCATTGTGTAAGTTGCTACAAAAAGATGTGGAATTTCATTTTAATGATGAGTGCAAGGAGGCGTTCGACAAATTGAAGAAACTATTGACCTCAGCGCCAGTCATTCAACCACCAAATTGGAAGTTACCTTTTGAAATCATGTGTGATGCAAGCAACTATGCAGTAGGGGCCGTCTTGGGCCAAAGAATTGATAAAGCTGTTCATGCCATTTATTATGCTTCTAGAACTTTGAATGCTGCTCAGATTAACTACTCTACCACTGAAAAAGAATTACTGTCTGTTGTTTTTGCTTTAGACAAGTTTAGATCTTATTTACTTGGTACTAAAGTTGTAGTTTATTCTGACCATGCTGCTCTCAGGTATCTGCTCACCAAGAAAGACTCTAAACCTAGGATCATAAGATGGATTCTGCTCTTACAAGAATTTAATTTGGAAATTAGAGACAAGAAGGGAGCGGACAACTTGGTGGCGGATCACTTAAGTAGGCTGATTCAAAACGAGGAAGCACTACCACTGCAGGATTCTTTTCCAGATGAGCATTTGTTTTCCCTTGATACAGCTGCACCTTGGTATGCTAATATTGTCAATTATTTAGTGAGTGCCTATTTTCCAAGCGAATTTTCTAAATTTCAAAAAGAAAAGCTTAAGAGTGAGGTCAAATATTATGTATGGGATGACCCATATCTGTGGAAGTTTTGTGCTGACCAGATAGTTAGACGATGTGTGCCTAATAGTGATTTCTTGTCCATCCTAACTTTTTGTCACTCGTATGCTTGTGGAGGACATTTTGGCCCTAAAAGAACAGCTCATAAGGTTTTAGAATGTGGTTTCTATTGGCCGACTATTTTTAAAGACTCTTATATGTTTTGTAAATCATGTGAAAATTGTCAAAGAACAGGTAATATCTCAAGTAGAAATCAAATGCCACAAACTCCTATTCTAATTGTTGAAATATTTGATGTGTGGGGTATTGATTTTATGGGACCATTTCCTGTTTCTTTTGGTAATATTTATATTCTTTTGGCTGTTGATTATGTTTCCAAATGGGTGGAAGCTAAAGCCACTCGCACTGATGATTCTAAAGTTGTTGCAGATTTTGTGAAGTCTAACATATTTGTCAGGTTTGGTACTCCAAGGGCAATCATCAGTGATCGAGGAACGCATTTTTGCAATAGGATGTTAGAAGCATTGTTCAAGAAATATAATGTGATGCATAAGGTTTCTACATCCTATCATCCACAAAGTAATGGCCAGGCTGAAGTGTCCAACCGTGAAATCAAGTCCATTCTAGAGAAAATAGTCAAACCAAATAGAAAGGATTGGAGTCTGAGGTTAGATGATGCACTTTGGGCTTATAGGACTGCTTATAAGACTCCTATAGGTATGTCACCCTATAGGCTGGTATTTGGTAAACCTTGTCATTTGCCTGTGGAATTAGAGCACAAGGCTTTTTGGGCTGTCAAACAATGTAACTTGGACATGGAAGAAGCGGGAGGTCACAGGAAATTGCAATTACAAGAGTTAGAGGAATTAAGAAATGAGGCATATGAGAGCTCTAAGATTTACAAGGAAAAGACGAAGGCCTTTCATGACAAGAGGATTTCTAGGAAGACCTTTGCTGTTGGACAAAAAGTTTTACTTTATCACTCACGGCTTAAGTTATTTCCTGGTAAGTTGCGTTCTCGTTGGGTTGGTCCTTTTGTTATTACTAATGTCTTTACTCATGGTGCAGTTGAGCTTCAAAGCCCAAAAACAGGAAAAGTCTTCAAGGTGAATGGACATCGACTTAAACATTTTCTTCCAGGTTTTCAAGTCGAGAATATTGAGGTTGTGGAGTTAGCAGAACCAATTTATTTGGATTGAGAAGGACGGGCTGAGTCGAGCCAATGACGTTAAACAAAGGCGCTGCTTGGGAGGCAACCCAAGAAATCAGATTTGCATTTCTTTACCTTTTTCTTTTTATAGTTATTTATGCCTATTTCTTTACATTATAGTTTACATTGGGGACAATGTAAATTTTAAGTGTGGGGGAAGGGATTTAGGATAATTGTTTTATTTTTAGGAAATTTTAAAATTTTGAATTTTGAATTTTGTGGGTAAATTTACTGCAAACCCTCACGAGACAAAACTCGTCCACTTAGGATAACCTTGGGGTTTAAAGGCTTGTTACACATGCTAAGTGTAACCGTGTTTCCTACGAAAATGAGGTAGTTTTTTTTTATTTTTAGGATGTGTCACTTGAGCAATGAATTAATTGAATTTTAATTTTTAGCCGATGATAAAATTTTGATTTTTATTTAATAACTTTTGGAAAAATGATAAATTTTTGCTTAGTTTGAATTTTTGACTTTTTATTGATTATTACTTTGTTTGAGATTTTTCAAAATTTTATGCACGTATATCTATTTGTTTGAGCTAGTTTTAATGAAGAGAAAGATATTTTTGAACTCTATATCTTATTTGATCATTAGTTAAAGTGAAATATAAGACAAAATATAATTTGGAGGAGATGATTTAGGTAATTTTTCTAGGATTATTATTGAAAAAAATTATGTGGTGGGTTGAGATGGAGCGTAAAACGCACTCACTCATAAACACATGAAAAAGCGAGATGGAGCGTAAAACGCACTCGCTGGTGAGATGGAGCATAAAATGCACTCACCGTGAAAAAAAAAATGAAGAAAGAAAGAAAATGGGAAGGAGCATAAAATGCACTCATTAAAAGAAAAAAAATTGAAAAAATATATATATTTGAAAAAATTGATATTGATAATCCTAGTATGTTTCATTGATTAAAAACCTTTTGATCTTCTAATGTATATTTGTCTGTATTAGCAAAAAGTGATGTGAAAAATAAGTATTTTGAGTTTTGTTGTATGTCTTTTATAAGGTAATTAATAACCTAGACTTATCTGAGTTTTGATTAGTTTAATACATTTGGATTCACACACTCACAAAAGATCTTGAGTATAATAAGATTAATAAATATGTTAAAGTTCTAGATTTTGCATGATTTTGAAACTTTCTTTGAGTTATCATTTTAAAAAAATCTTTGAGGATGATGTGAAGTTCATATTAATTTATTGCTCATGTAAAAAGTCAAGTTAGTTGAGTCGCTTTAGTCTGTTGGGCTAGTTAGATTTATTTTATTTTTGTTTATTTTTATTTTTTTTTGCCCGAGGACGAGCAAAAGCTAAGTGTGGGGGTATTTGATAGGACTAAATTATACGATATTTTTATTCCCTAATACTTAGTTTTTATATTTATTGTGTGCTTAAATGTTTAATTATTTAGCATATGTTGGTTTTAATAGGTTTTATAGGATTTTAGTTAATTTATGTTAATTTAGGTAATTTTATAATATTTTTATATTTCTTTTTATTTATGTGTTTTTATGTGATTTTAGTATTTTAGGTGTTTTATTTATTATTATGTGTTTTTAGGATTTTTAGTATTTTTATATTATTTTTATTTATTTTTATATTTTATTTTGTAGGAAAAATAAAGCTTGGGGGCAAATCTGTAAATCTTGTAAAAGTTTAATGGCATTTTGGTAAATAGCCAGCACGGATGGCAAAAAGGTAAATAAGAAGAAAAGACGCGGAGGGGCAATTTCGTAAATACGAGCAACTTAGATGAGTCCGCGCCATGTGCGCGTCGAAAAAGTTGGCAGCAAGAAGTTGGTACGGCGTCGTTTTAGCTGGAACGGACGAATGGTGTTGTTTGAACCGCGCAATGCGCGGTCGCGGAAAGTGACGTCAGCTACGCGGAAGAGAGGAGGCCAGCTGTCAGCGCGTTTTTGGTCCACTGTAGCGGAGGCTTGTTTGGCTACGCGGAATTTCTGGCAGATCAGGATTTTCGGGATTTTGAGCATTAATTTGATTCCAAATTGGATTTCTTTTCCACATTAGCTTAGGATTATTATTGTATTTCTATAAAATATTAGGAGACTCATGTTTTCAGTTTTCATATAATTTTTCAGCAGATTATTAAAGATAATTAGGAGCTTTTTCTCTCTCTAAGGTGTATCATATCTCTCTCAATTCTTTTGCATATTAATATTATTATTATTATTATTAATATGTTTGGCTAATTTTTATTTATTCAGTTCTAGGGGATTTCAAACCTAAATACAATTAATGGATAAATTAATTCAGTAATATTATTTATTCTTCCTCGTATGAAATTATTTGTGATAATCTGTTTTAATTGCTTTTTGATATTAAATTTGGTTGGTTTGATTGGAGCTCATTAGATTGATCAAATTATTATCAATTGCTAGATTTAGGAATTATATTACGTGTAATTGATATTGTTTCTAATTGTTGGTAGTAAATAGTGATAGATGATTGTGGTCAAGCTTTTATTTATTGTTATGGTTATCATGATATGAGTTAAATAATCCGAGCTTATGAGATTGTTGCTTAGAATAATCTAATTTCCTTGTGATTAATGCTTCCATTATATTAAATTTAGAGAGCTTGTTCTAGGTTATATAATGGTTAGAATCTAATAAAGAACATATTTTGTTAGATTAAAATTAAGGGAAATTATAGGTAGCAGAGCTTATTGTTACTTAAGATTATTAGTTTCATGTGAGGATATAAATATATATTGATTGATCTAATTAATTGTAAGGGTGAGAATGAACTGAAGAACTGAATATTTTAATTTATTGATTAATCTTATTAATTTATTTTTGTTTATTTAGTTACTTATAGTTAATTCAAAAAAAAAATCCCCTTATTTATTTATTGTTAATTAGAATAGAAAATATTAGAATTTATTGAAGCAATATCACTCTCTGTGGGTTCGACCCTTACTTGCTATTATACTGAGTTTGTGATTAAAAGTAAGGATTAATTTTGGAGTGTTAACGACAGCTTCCATAAATGAACAAACAATATTAAACTCAGAGATGACTAATAAATCGGCATGGTTTAAGATGGAATAGAGTTGAGAAGCACCGACCTATTAAATAAAACCCAAGTAGAAAGGCCAAGTATTAAATATACAAGCAAAACAAATTAATGAGTATCAACTTTGCTATAACAACTTCTCTTGTTTCAATAATGTCACCTAACATCATGATTCAACTATAGTATATCTACAACAGATTCAAAGGAAAAAAGGAATATGGATACAGTAATAGCAACGCGTAGCCCCAAGATTAATGAGTATCAAGTTTAATATAACAATTTGTATTGTTGGATCAACTAATGTAGCTCTGCATCCTAAGAAGAGTATTCATATCACATAAAAAAGGGAATATTCATATTACATGTTTAAATCATGCTAGTCTTTGATAAGAATAGTTTTCTAATGGGATCCCCTGGTAATCAGTTCTTCGCCAACTTGAGCATTACAAATAGCATGAATGTGACATATGCAAAGAGCTCAATGAAGTTTCTCTTCAGGTTTAAGGCTTAGCTTAGATGTAAGAAAATCAGATTTATTTTCATAATACATAAAATTTACCTCTGAAGATAAATATTTTCGTATCTCTTTAACAAATAGGATAGAACATGACACGCATGGTTGCCGAACAGTTTCGACTTTCGATCATGCACCTCAAATAGAAGGCAATAAAAGGATAGATCAAATTGAAGGATTGCTTCCATCTAATGTCAAAAGCACCTTGTATAGATCCGGTTGCCAATCTCGAAATACGCCCCAACTTTGCTGCTTGGTTTTTATTTTATCCAGATCGAACTGTGCTACAAGAACAGCTTCATCTTTATCATCACCTTCTGCAACAATTTCTCCGGTGGGTCCTGTTCATGCTATCAAAAGAGTCCAAAATCCATAAACAGAGTAAGAAATCCACTTATGTCATGATACCTATGTCCTTTATGCTCTGTAAACACCAGGAAAATAACTACTCGAAGACCTGTTATAAAAGAGTTGCCATAGAATGTGATCTCACTCCTGCCATGCTCCGTCTCAATTATCTCCTTTCCTATGCGGTTGAAGCTACTAAAGGTACCTGAAAATGCACAGAAACTTTCATACTATTTTGGGCGGAAATTGTCATAAAGAAGAACAGCACTGAAAACTCTATTCTATGAACTACTAGGCTTGGGGGAGTATCAATAGGAAACACCATATTGATGAAGTTTTACACATAGATTCAATCACAGGCACATCCATCACTATGATTAGTTAGAAGAAAATAGTGGCTCTGAAATACATCTAACTGTGCAAATATGCATTTGGTTGAAAACAAAATATATTGTGTGCGTGTGTGATATACTGATATTGAGTGGATGGTTACTAGCAAGGACATGTACATTATCCATGTCTATAGATATATCATAGGAAGCAGGATACGCATTAAACCACCAGTACTCAACTCATTACCTAAGGCACATGACTTCCAGAATAAAAGACTGAAATCCCAAGAATATAACTGCAAGACTGAAGTTTAGCACGTTCGCCCCAGCATGCCCTTGCATCACCCGCTTCCAGTGATCTCGAGAATCAAGGCCTTGATCTTGAGGTTCAGAACCCATAGCAGTGGGGTAAAATAATATCTCCGCAACTTGAAGAGCCATAGCTCGGGCTGCCTCGGGAAACCACTGATCCCAGCATATTGCTGACAAAAGAAAGTAGTAGTTTCTTTAGGCTTCCTGTCTATGATTTCCTTGTACGTAAAATGATAGAAGAAGCAAAAGCCTTCTAAATCACTTATCCATTAATAATACTAGTAACATTGCAAAGCCAAAGTCTATGTATGAAAGTTCTGTATTATCCTTATAGTTTACCCACCTGGTAGGTGATTACATCCACACAAGATTACATCCCGCCCAAGAACCAATAATAATAAACATAAAAACTTAAATTTCATACCTACTCACTTAACATAAAAATTTAAAAAGAAAAAGAAAAAAGAAAATCATACCTACTCCAATTTTTGCAAATTTAGTCTGGAATACCTGTTCACCAACACCATCATATCTACTGTGTATTTCATAAGATGTAGGAGAAAAAAGACATAATGACTATATGCTTATTCAAGGAGTAACACTCACCTTAAAGCCAGTATCGCCTGGATTGAAGTAAAAAAATTCCTGGTAACCTGATGGGAAAAGCTATCAGTAGGAATCAAATAAAATATAAAACCAATCAGAGTCAAGGTAAACTACTCCGGATGTAATGTACCAGGTCCATCTGGTATATGAGACTTCCTATATAGTCCAAGATTGGCCCCATCAGCATCAATTATGGCTATCGAATTGTAATGCACATTGTTTGCCTATTACAACTCCCAACTCTTTTGCAAGTCTATGCATCCTGCAAAGTGCAAGTAATAGACGTAAGTTGACTTGAATGAACAGCCTAACATTCAAAGCCCACCATTCAAAGCAAGACATGAATTTATGTTACCGTCAAGGCAATAGCTATAGCATCAGTTACATATTACGTACAATTTAGCCAAGAAAAGTTCATGGACCGGTTACAATCTCATATATTCACCTCAGAATTGTGGGGCGGTCCTTATAAGGCTGTGCTCGCTTAAAGAAGTCCTCCCTTTGTGCTTCAAATCTCAGGCCTAGGCACAACTCTCATAGGATCTGCCACAACTTTTAGCATCCATAAAAAATATATATATATATATATATATATATAATATGTCAGACACTGACTACCAAATAATTATGGCTATGGATCAGTATATATATATATATATACACACACACATGTATATATATATAGCCACACTTGTAAGTATTGTCATAGCCTTACAGCAGATCTACAACCAAATAAAAGTTTGATCGAATGGTTAGATATTCCTACCATCTGAAATTTAGTTCGGAGGACGTCCCCAAACTAAACTTAGGACGGTGGGCCACATGTTAATATACAAAAATGACCCAGTGGTAAAAACAATTATCTGCAATTAGTGAGGATGACGACTTTTTTTATACTTGTAATCCTCTGCCATAGTAATAAATAAGAAGATAAGTTTTGTTGCTTTTGTGAAAGAGTATGGAGAAGGCCAGCGGGTAATATCAATAAATTACCAGAAGGTTTAGGAGATTGATTTCTTTCACGATCTACTTTTTCCAAGTCTTAAGTCCATATCATCTATAAACACCAGCGCGCCAAGAATTGAAATAGGTGATTACACTTTATAAATTAAAGAAGTAACGTCCACAATATAATTCACTGTACATTCCTCCTTCACGCTATGGTGGTAGCCATGACAATTACGAAGACACGGACTTAGACAACATGGATTACGATGACCAGGACGATACAAACAACCCCTTTGATAATGATAATAAGAACACCAATGGCGGAGATGAGCTTGTCGCATTTATGGAGGGAACGTGCAACAGCCATTGAAGCCGAAAGAGAAGCACAAAAGTATAGGGACGATGAGGAGGAGGATCTGATGGAGAGTTTTTTAAGGGCAAAGAAGGATGCTGGATTGACATTGGATTCGAAGGCTCTTCACTCTGGTTATCATTATGAAAAAAAGAAGATTGAGCCTACTCCAGCTTTGAATATTTACCGTCCGCAATTTAATAGTGCGGACGGGTTTGAAATTCATTGAATGGGCATTTAGGTATTTTGTTAGCGGGCCACCATCCCCAGTTTAGTTTGTTATTGTCCTCCATATTAAACTGTGGATGGTGAGTAAATCTAACCATTGGCTCCAATTTTGGACGGTGAGAGAGATGTTGTAAGGTTATGATTATCCTTACAACTGTAATCATAGATCATTCCCCCGATATATATGGTAACGCATACACAGCAAACTGTCGTTGGGAGCATACTGCCGCTAGCGACAGTAAAAAAAAAATTAACGCTGTCGTTAGAAGCTCTAATAGCAGGCCACAAAAAAAAATTGCATGCCGCTAAAGGCTAGTCTCTAGAGGCAGACAATTTTAAAAACAAATTACCCCCTGTTTTAGTTGTTAGAACAATACTCCCAGCAACCATTTGCCATAAATGCGGCCCTTATATATATATATATATATATATATATATATATATATATATATATATATATATATATAGCCATCTTGTAAAAGAGATACAATATAATGAATTTCACCTCTGATTTCTATTTTAGGATTCCTCCTATTTAACATTTTTTATGATATTTTCAACTATAGAGCATATATTAACTCATATTTCTTTTTCAATTGTAATTACAATTCACTTGATAACCTTATCAGCCGATGAATTCATAAAACAACATGATTAGTCAGAAAAGGGAATGATAGCTATTTTTTATGTATGTGCGTGTGTGTGTGTGTGTGTGTGTGTGTATTACTTCATTTAAAAAATTAAAAGAAGTCATAATGTAGCTAGAAGATGCATCACAAATGAAAAATGTTCGGTCAAAAGGCTCAAAACATAAAGTTGAATTATTAGAAGCACAAACCTGAATTAGAATTATGTTCGCACCTTTTCCATGAGCAGCTCTAACCAGCCTGCACCGAAGGAGACTTATCAGAAACAATGGATCCAATTCCAATGGATTTGGAGGGGAATACTAAATTTTACTATATTTGCTTTTACTTAATAGTTGAGATGATTAGTTAACACAACGATTGCCCACTACTCTAAAAGAAACATTTCTGTATACTAGAATCCAATCATTTTAAAATGCATGAATTTCTTTGGCATCATATTTCCAGATAAAACAAACAAGTTGTTTTATCCTCCTTCCCACAGATATTTTTCCTGTTCTCTTTATTGGGCAGAGGTGGTTTTTTCTTAGGACAGTAGTAATATTATAACAAGCGCCACTGCAGGAAATAATATGCATATATAACATTTCAAAAGAAATAAGTATAGGATATATGATATCCAAGCCATGTATCATAAGTTCATAAAATAAGTAAAATATCAGGACATGAAGAAATACAAAGTGTTGTTCACATAAAAGAGTGTTCATACTTCAAAATGAGATTGCTCGTAGGTGTGGTTGCAGGCAGAACAAAGCCTTATTGCAAGATTTTATAATTTCGAAGCAAGAAATTTCTCCTTCGTTAATTTTGAGGACTAGTGTTGTTGTTTTTTATGGGTAAGTTTGTCCCCGAGTATGGGGAATGGAACCTGTGACCTTGAAGTTATTCTCAAAACCTCTACAATTTCTCCCACAAATAACATGTTTAGTGCATGATCAAACTCCCAGCAATGTGCCATTTTTGCAAGTGAGCTCAAACAACTATACACGCACACACTGATGTCAATTACCAAGTAGTTTAGAATTATCATAGCAGCATTAACACTAACTACAAATGACCTCTTAAAAGGCCAAATGAATTATTCTGGACCTTCCCTAAAGTGTTTGGAATCACATGATTATGGAAATTCAGCTCAAAATGGGATTCATAAATACCTAAAATTTAAATGGAAACTGAACTTGACCTGATAACAAAAATGCTTCGAAATTCCAGCAAATATAGTCAGATTGTTGTGAATTCAAACTATTTAAAGTAAATTAAAAAAAAATTACATTTCCGTACACCCTTATTGTCAGTATCTCTTTTCAAGCCCAAACATAAAATACGAACTCTAATTCCTCTTTACCCCAAACATAAAATACGAACTCTACAGATTAATGTTCAGTTTTTATTATTTGAATCAAGCCTTTTGAAATACTCTCAGAATGATTTGGTTAAATACAAAAAAATTAGACCTTTAACTCCACACCCCCTAAAATCTAATCTATAATTAAGGATTAATGGACTTTTGAGTGAGTTTTGGTATATTCAATAGAGAGAGAAAGAGTAACCTTACAGCGTTGGGGACGTTAGTATCGACGTCATCGGTGCAGGCGAATTGCAGAGCCGAAACCACCACTTTCCTTCCTTCCATAACTCTCTATCACTTTTTCGGACTTTGGAAGACTACAACTCTATCGCCTGTCGTAGAGAACTAGAATTTCGTCTTTCCTTTTCTTTTTCTTCTTTGGCTTACGAGGGTGTATTCAATTAGATTTTTAAATACTTTTTTTAAGTAATATATTTTTATAGAATTTGTAAATTTTAATGATTTTAAAAAAAAAAATTAAAATAATTTTTAAAACTCTATAAAATAAGTGACAGATTTTTATAATTTTTTTATTGAGACTATGATAGACTTTTATATACTTTTAATATATCTTGTACCTTATATTAATTGTTAATTAGCCATGTGTACAATCTTTCTCTTTCTCTTTTTTCATGAATTAAAGAAAATCTCATTATTTTGTTGAATTATTGTGGCATGAGATTTTATATATGCTGAAAGTCTTCAAATTATTTTACTCATTGCATGATAAATTTAAATACTCGGATATCTGTCATTGTTATCATTATACTCGACATCTCTCCACAAGTTAGGAGCTATACTAGTCCTCCATTCATTAGCATTCTCTCGTTTTTGCTCTTGAGTTTTAAAAACTTGTTCCAAATTATCTCCTTGATTGACTGCTAACGACGAAGATGGTAAAGACTCGTTATATAGTTCAATAGAAAATTCATCTAAACGACACTCTTTACAAAGAAAATTGTAGAGTCCTACACAAGTTAGTACCAGCTCTGCTAGAGTTTTACAAGGAAATGGAGGTACAAACTTGAAAATTGTGAATTTTGATTTAAATATATCAAATATCCTCTCAATTACGTTCCTTTAAGGAAGCAGCATGTCGAAGATTGAACAACTCAACTGTATTTTCGGGGTCACAACCCTGGCCAACAAAATCTTGAAGATGGTCACGGCCCTAACTCTATTCCTCAAAACCAAAATAAAAAATGAAAACCTCTGGTTCATGGCTCTGGAATTCAGTTTTATAATGAAGTTCAGGATGCTAACTGCTTGAACAATCCATACTCTCTAGATCTCTTCCATAAAAATCATCCTACATATTATATAAACACTTCAATTATTGAATAAATCAGTGTTTTATGGGACAATATAGGGGAAAGGAACCTAAAAGAATAAGCAAACAACCAACAACGCACATCTTTTGCATAAGTTCTTTTACATAAAACCACCCGACCCCCACATTCTCCAATGGCCAGATGATCCTCAATTTTATCAAATTCAATTACTGAAATAATGTCGACTGCAAAAAGAAAAAGGACCAGAAACAAACGAATTCGTTGTTTATGATCTCAAGCTCAAAAATTTCATAAAAAGGAATAAATTAAATCACATTTTTTTTAACAAATTATCATATAAGATTTCCAATATTGCTCAGCTACATTTTCACAACTAAGATTAAGTGCCTGCTGTCTCATAAGTTAAAGTATAACAAACAAAAATGGAATATTAATCCTACAAGGGGCATAACCCCATGAAAGGGATATTGTTTCTTCTACTTCCAAGCTGTAGAGAGATTATTAAAGCTGAGCCATTTATATGCTTCTATTTTAGGGGATACTTATTAATATTTGTTGGTTATAATAGTTGTTCTTGTTCAATCAATCAAGCTATTCCTTATGCTTTACTTCATTTACATCCTCAAGTTCAAGTTTCAATGACTTCTCTATCGAGTGATGTACTTAGGTATTCACATTACAACTTTCTACTAATAAGTTTATCCCTCTTAGTCACTATTTTCAAAATAAATAAGTGTCACTGCCTGGGATTTTCCCTTACCAGTCCCCAACTAGAAGATTTGTTATTAATAAATTGAAGTTTAAATCCTCCTTCATACACCATCACCCTAACCATTTCTTCTAATTGTCTATTAAACAGTAATAAACTTTTGCACTTTTTCCATTAGAAAGCAAAATATAATCTTCAAGTGTACATGGCCAAGCAGGCAGAACAACAACTAGCTTCGGCTCCAAATTCATCATACTATGTAATTGACTACCCTGTCCACATCAAGTAACATGTTGGCTAAAAGAAATTCTTGTTCTTTAAGAAAGGTCTATTCACTATCAACTCCCCAAAACTAGAAACAAAATTCCCAATATAACAGATATTGCAAACAAAAAATCAAAATTTATTACTCCAATATACACAAGTCTACATACAGAAATTACTAATTACGTTAACTGATTCATAGAATTAAAATTTTAAATAAAAATGTGGATCAAGTAAATCAATTTAATTAAAATGCCTTCCTTAACTTCTTCTCTGGCCGCACGTTCACCAAACACATGAGAGAATTTCCAGTTTAGTGGTGGTGACGGCCCTGCCGAAGCCATTACCTCATCTCCACCGTCGTTCATTGTTCAAACAATCACGTCTCACATCTATTCATCATCTCTTTCTTAAATATTTGAAAGTCTTTTGACATAAGGTCAGATTTTGGATATGAGTTGGTATTTATACCTCTTGTTCTAAAATCTGTTAAACTCCACCATTTGATAGAAATCTAAAAATATTATAACTTTTTGAATATCAAAATACTTTTATAGATTTTATAAAAGTCTCAATTCAATACCACATAACTTTTAAAGACATTACAAAAGTTGTAACTGAATACCACTAAACTTTTATAAACTCTTTAAATATCTTGATTGAATACAACCAAATTTTTAAAGTCTTTAAAAAGTCGTTATAAATCCTTTAAAATCCTAATTGAATACACTCCCTAAGTCCTTGTACAATGTGAATTAAATAAGGACTTTACAACAGTTATTTTTACAAATATATATTGAGCATTGATCATATCATGTCACCGTTATGTCATTATCAAATTTAATCATGCAGGCTCTAACATGTTGTTATAACACCATCAATTGATAAATGAATTTATATTCTGATATATTTATTTGTTCAACGAATTTTTGACATATTTATTTCTACCGTTCGCAGTTTAATAATGCAGACGGTAAAAATCGTAAAAATGCCATCCGTAAAGGCAATTTCTACTGTCCATAGTATTAAACTATAGACAATATAAATAGTATACGACGACGTTTTTGACTTTGATTTTTCTCCAATCTGCAGTTTAATATTGCGGATGCTAGGTTCAAAAAGATTCATTTACTAAAGAGCAATTTGAGGTATATTCACATTGAATATTTTCCCATCATTTAGCATCTGATGATCTGATGAACTCTATGGTTTGAACTGAATAAGATGATAGATTAAAGAGGCCAAAAACATTTGCACAAACAATTACATAGTAAAGTTTTGGCAATGATATAGATACATATGTAAATAAAACCTTATATGGATTATGATAATATTATTTATAAAACAAGATAAGTTTTTTCAATTATTTTTTCCTATCTTTTTCTTATGTATTATCTTTATTTTCTTATGGGGCCAAAATATACATTAAGCGATATATGATGATGAAGAGGATGTATCAGTTAGAACCTGCAAGTTTTGACGATGGCAAAATATTAAATTGATGAAGCTATTCCCTAAATCATTATTTCAAGGTGCGATTATATGTGAAAAGATATTTAATGTAAATTTACCTCAAGTTGCTCTTCCGTAAATGACTCTTTTTGAATAGTCTATGTATCCGCTTACCTACCTTACCTAACGTATGTAGTATTAAATTGAGGGTTGAGGAAAGTCAAAAATAAAAATATGGTCGTATACTATTTCTACTGTCCGCAATTTAATACTGCAGGTGGTACATTTCCAATTTAAAAGTTGTGATTATTTTGGATATTTAACACTGTCTGCGAATTCTTGAAAATTAAACTGCGGACGAGGGCAATTTTAACCATTAGATTTTAGTATAGACGATTGAGATATGTTGTAAGAATTAATATTTTTTTACATCATTGTTAATAGATATATATATATATATATATATATATATATATTCGAGTGTGGCATCAAGCAATAAATTAGGTGGCAGAATAGCATTGGTTCGTTTCATGTGGAACTCCGGAGACCCTCAAACGTGCTTCTACAGAGTAATTCCCTTAACCTGCTCCCACCCTCCAAAAATGAAAAAATTATGTTATTTAGATTGATGGAATAAAAATAAAAATTTATTGTATTTAATTATTTTTACTGGAAATAAACCTCGAAAACCCCCTAAAATTATCCCCATTTTCATCGCCAAATCTTACTCTCTCTCTCTCTCTCAATATCATACACCAATGGCGGTCTGCCCGACGATGACCCGATTTCCGTCGGATCGGGACGCTCAAGAGTCGTCGGGGCTGCCGTGGGGCATGACGTTGACGCCGTTCGCCGCCAAGGACGAGAACAGAATCGCGCCGGTGTACGGATCCGACGGCCACTTGCTGCCAAGGTGCGAGAATTGCTGGGCTTACTACAATACATATTGTGATCAGGAACAGTGGGCCTGGACTTGCTCTCTCTGTGGGACCCTTAATGGTCTTTCCTCTGAGACCGTTGCTCGGTACTCTCGTCCCCATTCCTGCCCGGAGAACATGTCATCTTTCATAGATCTCGAATTGCCAAGTAAATTCCACCCTCTATATTATTTGTACTGATTTTTCTTTGTTTAGTTGTAACTTCTGCATCAAATGTTGTACATTTATTTGGGTTTATGAGTAGCAATCTTGGTGCATTATTTCTATACATTTATGTATTTATAAATATACGTGGGTGTATATGTATGTTATGTGTTGCATGGTCTTCACTGACTAGTATTAAAAAATCTACCTTGAGGATGTTCATTTCCTAATGGCAGGCTAGAATCAGATGTTAGGAAGTTCAGATGATTTTGTGTTATTTGTTTATGTATGTAGGAATTATATTGTCTAGTAGATTATACTAATTCCCAAATAGAGTTTGTATAATGTTCCACTATTTACCATACATGTATAGTTGTATGTGTTTAGAAAGGATATTTTTTTAAAGAAAAATGTATGTTGTGAGGATTAGTGTCTTTGGGTGATGAGTGTCCACTGAATCACTTTGAGGCAGAGTTTTGCCAACGTAGCCAAAAGTAATGGCTTATGTTAGTATTGCCACTCCATGATCTTATATACAGTCAAACTTCTCCCATGCTTTCAGTATGTCATTAGGTTGTAATGTTACAATCTTGCCCATCTTATGCTAGGATCTGCTAGTTTTCACAAACGTCTTTGTTAGGATCAACTAGGTTTTTCTTAAGCTCTTCCCCAGTGATGAGAAATTATCAGGGTGTTAGGTCTACCATGTTGCTGCTACCTTGCTTAATGTCTAACTTTTGTCCTGTGTGATCAAGGGTGAACCAAGAATGAATTGTAGATCTTATTGCAACCCACACACCATGAGAACGACCAGTCTGATACCATGTTTTCATGATTCAAATCTGTGAACCTAAAACCTGGGGTGGGCCTGTCAACATGACCAAGAGAACTGATGCAGGACAAACAGGTTCAACGCGAGACGTGGTTGGAACAATACGCTAGACTTTGGAAGCCCAATTAGGAGTAATTGTATTTAATTAGGAGTTGTATTTTATTTAAATTCTTTAATTTGTAGTTACCTTATTTAAGTTGTAATTATCTTATTAGAATTCAATTAGGGTTAGGAGAGTTGGATTGAAGAATTATAAATAGGGTTGTACCTCAGTATTTTAGGGACATTGAAATATAAAATCACTTTGAGTATTCTGAACTCTCTGCGTGAGATATTATGTGTGCCCTCATTACCCATTCCCCATTAAGAACATGGGCCAAATTGTTGGTGTTGGTTGTTCCAAACTCATATACGACTAAGACCTTTTCCAATTTTATTGATATAGTGTTGGATTGGGGTGTATGCTTGATTAGCGTCCACAAACCATTTTCATTTCTTTTCAGTTTATCCGAAGAAAGTGATAAATTGAATTCATTTAGTCTAACAGTTCTACCAGTTGCAAAATTTCATGTCTTTTAACTACATTTAATTATATAGCTTATGTATTTTATTGTATCTCCACGTAATATATGTGTTGCTGTGCGCATATGTGGGCTCGTGGAAAAATATATAGAAAAAAGTAAGTCAGAAACTTATTTTTTTGTCGCTTGGTCTTGAAAGGAGAAACGCAAAATAGTTCACCTCATTTGTGGTTAGCATTTTGTCCCATCTGGTTGCTGAAAAACCAAGGAGAAGATAATGTTCAAATTTGAGTATGGTTGTTTTTTAATGAATGGAAGAACAAGAGTTAAATGGTATTAGTTTCTTCTATACGCTTTGGATTTCAAAGAATCGAACAAGAGGCTGAATGATGCTTATTATTTTTGTGCATCTCCAACTGTTAAAGTTGACAGTTTAAAATTAATAAGCTTGTAGGAAAAAAATTCTCTTGCATCTACGTGAAAATAATTTTTCTTCTTTTTGATGTAGCGGAAGGTTCTGAGGAAGAGGCTATGCAGGCTCGACCAGTATATGTTGCAGCCGTTGATTTGTCATGTAAGATTAGTTGTAAAATTATTTTCTCATAGTGATATTCTTATTGTTTAGTTTGTTGAATGAATTAGAATTGTCTATGATATCAGGGTTTCTGCTAACTCTTAAGTGTAGCAACTTTTTGGATCAAATGTTTGTATGAGAGTTATATTACTATTACTGAGATTCTACAATCTAGGTAGGGACCCCACTAACAAATGGTAGTCAGTTTTTTTTAGTTGTTATTTCATGCTGGTTCATATCCATGTTCAGTTGAGCACGAATTAGTTCAGGTCAACTTAATTTGTATGCAATCGAAACAATATCAAGTTTCATGTAACTAGAACTGTGATTTGGTTCATTTAATGTAAAAAGACAAAAAAAAATTGAGATGAGTAGATGGCTTGATCATAACATAGACTTTTATATTTCATTAACTAGTCCTCATGACCTTTTTTGTGTTTTTTTCTTCTTTCATTTATTTATTTATTTATATGGTTATGTTCATCTTCCCATAGGCTCCCTTCATTCATCTTTTCTTTACCAACTTTTTGTCGTACATCTGCTGGTTACTGATGGATTTCTGAAAATGTCATTACATCATACCTATTTTGCAATTGCCTGCAGCCTCAGAAGAATTTTTGGAACTTACGAAAAGTGCCCTGTTAGCAGCATTAGAAGGTTGGTGGTATTTAGAATTAGTGCCGTTTAGTTCATATTTGATTGCATGGTGTTTAGATGTTGAATTCCATGGTTTTTGTTACAGCTCTTGGGCCTGGATCACTTTTTGGGCTGGCTACATTTAGCCACAAAATAGGTCTATATGATGTACAGGGGCCTATTCCAGTGGTGAAGAATATTTTCATCTACCCAGATTCTGAAAAAACCGTGTCAATGGAGCTTGAAGATGTCATGCCCTTGTTTTCTTTTTTGGCTCCAGTATATTTCTTGACAGACTTCTGTCACATTGATTATGTTTTATTTCCTTGGTTTCTTTGTCAGGCTATCAGAAAGATGCCCAACTCCTCTAGTACTCATGAGCAATAAGTTAGTATATATGATTAAATGGAGGTATTCTTAAATTGTCAATAACTTCTGTTATAGGTGGAAACATGCAAGGATCGCATTGCTTCTGCCCTTGAAACCCTAAAACCAACAACCTCATGGGAAAGAACCACAGCTGCAGGTCAAGGATTAGATGGAGTCTTGCTTGGTGGTCGAGGATTTGGAGCAGCTATGGAAGCTCTTTTCACTTATCTTGGGTCTGAATATGGAAGTACATTTGCATTAGGTATGTTTTATTATATGGCCTATCCTTGAACTTGCGAAATTGATTGTTAAGCCGTCCTTAGTTGACCCATTGTCCCACTGTTTGTTTATGAGATATGATGCGTATTTTATCCACATTGAACTGAAATGCAGCCAGAGTCTTTGCATTTTTATCTGGGCCTCCCGATTATGGAGCCGGGCAACTGGATACGAAACGTTATGGTGAGCAATATGCTAGTAAAGGAGAGGATGCAGATCTTGCTTTACTTCCCGAGCAGACACCATTTTACAAAGACTTGGTATTTGGTTCAACTTGATTAGTAATACTTATTCTGGTTTAGTGGTTCAAAATGTAAGATTTTTTTTTTTTTTCAGGCTGCTGTTGCTGTTCAATCAGGTGTTTGTGTGGATATTTTTGCTGTTACAAATGAATATACAGATTTGGCATCCTTGAAGTTTCTCAGTATTGAAAGTGGAGGGTCATTATTTCTGTATTCAAATACTGATGACTCAACACTACCTCAGGACATGTGAGTAACAAATACTGTTGAAGCTAATTTGAATAGCTTTAACCTTAAAATGTTACGGTACAATACATTGGAAATAGCAGCCTGTTAGTAGCCTAAATCATCATTTATAATATGAATTTTGTGCATGTTTCCTAGCGGTATGCAGACGATTCATCTGTAAGAATTCTTACCATTTGATGCAAAAGCATAAGCATCAAAATTAAAACTTTATACGTTTTAATGGTTGATAAATTATGTAATTTGATTTATAATTAAATTTAATTTTAGTATAGTAGAAGAATCAATAGTCTATGCTATTTGCATAATTTTTACATTTGATTCTTTAATTTAAATTGGTTGTGGCATTCCATCCCTTCATATGACCTATTAGGTTGAAAAGTTCATCTGGCTTAGGGTTGATAATTTATCAAGCCTTGTATAAATGGTAAAAATTGACTCCCCTGGTCCCGCGGTGGATGAGCGCATAGTTGATATAATTTAACACAGTATACTTGTATTATTGAGGAAGCTTTGTGCCTAGTACCCCAGGTTCACCTATTCCTATCGAGGAAGTAATAAATCTTGGTCTCGGGCTACTGAAGCTGTAGTTAGGGGAACAATCTTAACATCCCTCATGCTTTTATCAGTTAATTTGATACGAAATATTTTTTGCAGGTATCGAATGTTAAGCCGTCCATATGCTTTTAATTGCATACTGCGGCTGAGGACATCCACTGAATTTAAATCTGGTCATTCTGTAAGTGTGCATAACTACCCTTAAAAGTTTATTAGTATTAGTATGCTTTATTCATGTTTTATGATTAATTTTTTTGCAGTATGGTCATTTCTTCCCAGATCCACAGTATGAGAATGTTCAACATATTATCTGTTGTGATTCTTATGCCACATATGCTTATGACTTTGAGTTTGCAAATGATGTTGGATTTTCCAGGTAATGGATATATTCTCGCCGGTCATCCTGCATTTTGTTTTGTTGGTCTAGTTATAAATTTGATGATCAAATGAGTTACCTATTCACTTAAATTGAAATTATATAACGTGTATGATGCGGTTCTCTATAGCAATGTAGTTAAGATATCGTCATAGTTGTCAGAATATTATGATATGCGATACGTATTTTACGATACGATATGGAGATAATTCGATACGTGTTGTAGAGTGAATCTAAAATGACACCGTATCATACGATTCAATACGATTCTTACGATACGATACAATGCACGATACTTTTTAAAACCAACATACTTGAAAAAGTTTTCATGTAGATCCAAAAGACTAAAAACAAATTTTTTAAGCCTTTTATCATTTCTAGCACAAACATATTTTATTTCGCTTCATGATCATTTAATCACTTTTTAGAGTATTATATCTTATTGAAAATGTTGCTCTATTTTTCTTATGTCACTTTTTATAAGCAGATGTATAAATTTTCACTTGTTAATTTGAATTAATCTATTTTATTTTATAGATTAAAGATAAATCTGAAATTTCGTTTTCTCTTGTACTCTATAAAGATTACTGAAATAATATTTAATAAATCAATTTAGAGTATTTTGGCTACTGTTGAAGTTTAAAATTTATTTTTAGTCTATAAGAATATTTACTTGACTACTTTTATATATAGTTAAGCTTGTGTTTTATATGTTTAAATATATATTATTATATTTTTTATTTTGTTTCCGTATCTTGCGATACGATTTTTGATACGATACATGAAACACGATATGAGAGTTTTCTATACACGATACGATTCACGATTTGACAACTATGGATATGGTACAACCCTCAGAATGTGATGCAGCCCAAGAATTCTAATTTTAAAATTTTAATGTAATGTTAATTTTGTTTTTTTTTGGTTAGTAGTATTTTATTAGTATTATTTTTAGGATATCTTTAAATTATATTTTGTCTTGTAGACCAAGTAATGTACCACTAATTTTTAGTGGAATAGTTAATTTTTTACATAAACTTTTATTATTAGGACTTTGATTATAAACTTCGTGTATTTTGGGTGATTTATTCCTGCATCTTGGGTTGAACAAGTTGATTGAATTCACTTTTACTCAAGAATGCTTTAGTTTAGTGGTATCGACTCAATCCACACTAGGGTTTTAGCGGTGTTGGATTATTTCGGCTTCTGTAACTCGCAAAACATCTACATGTTGATAATTTAAAAGAGATGTAGGATTCACATGGAAAGATATGCTTAGCTCAAGATTTAAAATTCTAGAAGATTTTTTAGGTGAATTTTTTTCCACTCTTGCTTAGCAAATATCTGTCGCTATCAATTTTTCACCTTTTAAAGGTGTACTGGTACACCAACATCTAAACCATTAGAGTGTTGGTAATGGTATTTATGTTCTCGTAGAACAAAATGAAGGGTTTATTGGTTATTTGAAGTCCAAAAATCTTCTGCGATGCATCCTCATGAAATTGAATTGCTATCCTATCCACTACATGGTTTATGCAGATTACGTAATTACGTATCTAAAGATGTGATAAACAACACAAGAGTGAGACAGATGAATCCTGCATTGCCTGTTCATTTAGTCGATAATGTAAACGACATAGTTGTCAAGTCGTAAAGATCAGCCAATTCCTATGGATAATTTTATACATGTAAATTATACACACACACACACACACATTTAACATTATTATTTCACAATATTCAACACTATCAAATACTATTTGATACACAAATATATTAATATTGCCACAACCAAAGTCATTTAATATTTAAAAAAATCTACTAAAGCAAGTCATTACAATTCGAATGAGTAGTAAGTTTGTAATATTCAACTCATATATCTTAATCTGAAACAACGCATTGACTTAAAAGGTTAACCTATTAGCTCTATTGTCTATTAGATTATATATGTCCTCAATTTTTCTCCTTAAGATTCGATGTGAGATTTTACTAGCACGCTGTACCTCAACAATCTCCCCCTTAATGCGTGATCTCTCTATCCACATCGATATTAAGTTCCCCCTAGAACTTGTAACCATACTCTTTTTGAGCATTAGCCCATCACACTTCTTTTAGTTGACGAGCCACCCTCTTCAATATCTCTTGTTTGATCCACCAAGAACCTCTGCCAAGCCCATCAAGTCTCTTTGTCTGATGAGGGCCATGAGGCTTATATTTCAATATCTCTTGTTTGATCCACCAAGAGTCTCTGCCAAGTCCATTAAGACTCTCTGTCTGATGAGGTTTATTTCTCAATATTTCTTGTTTAATCCACTAAGAGCCTACCTGAGAAGAGTCCACCACTTGCTCAAAGAGTATATAATCCACCAAGTATCCATAACTCATTGAGCCTAACCCATCACGTCTCTCCCTAATGAGTAGCCTACACTCTTTAATATCTCTTATCATGAGTCAACCAAGAGCCTTTGTAAGATTTCCCTCCACTTACTCGATGGGTTATTTTTTGTCTATCACGCGCAGTCTATATCATATCCATGGCACAAGCCCATAACCTTGACTCTGATACCAGATGTTGGTAAATATTTGGCCCATATATGCTCATCTGAAACTATATATTGATCCAAAAGGTTAATCTATTAGGTTTATGGTCCATTAGAGTATATATGTCCTTAATTTTTCTCCTTATGATTTGATGTGGGACTTTACTATTACACGGTACCTCAACATAAATAACAATAAACAAAAGTAAACTAATGAAGTTTTCACATAACAAAAGATGAAATTTAGAACATAAAGAGTTCTCCAAGTGAAAATGAAAAGTCTCCATTCTCTAGTATCTAGTAAGTACTCATCAATCAAGCAAATTCATTAAGGATCAAATTATCTCCATCTCTATCGGTAATAGTATTCTCACACAATGAATTAGGTGTTCTTCGACCATAATCATCCTTCAAATCTGCATCATCATCAGGAAGACTCCTCTTCTTCCATAGTCGCTTTAACATCTGAATCGGAGCCATCAACACCTATCACTCTTGAACTCGAAGAACTCTTGAACTCTAGATTAGGTCAAAGTGGAGTGGAAGGACTTGCTTCATGAACCCTCCTAGGAACATTGCGACCCGCGGCCACTGTGGATGCACCAACTGCTATAGCAACATCTCTCCATGTAAGATCTGGGATTCATTGTAATCTCCTATACACTCATTGCCCCAATCAAAATCTTCTAGGGCCAATAGATCAAAACTTCTTCCTGCTTCACTCCTGTTTTGGAATCTTGAAATAATCTGGCAATTGTATAAAAACACACCAAATCATTCAAATGTTGATGCTCCAATCTATTTCTCTTCTTGGTATGAATCTAAAATTTTCAAGTGCAAAAAAAATTGTCATTAACAATTAAACATATAAAAATTTATAATTAATTATTTATTTGAGATGTGATATTTAGTACTTACAAACTCAAAAGTGCTCCAATTATGTTCACAACCAGAAGATAAATAACAAAGACGATAAATTTTGCTATAACTTATAAGCAACTAGTTTATAAGTTATATTATAAAACAATATATAAAACATTTACTAGGATTCTTCGATTTTCGTTGTCTAATAGCCATGTGTTTTGTAAAATTATCACAAACAAAATCATAGACATCAGCTAGATTACTTATCTTATCTAGCAAAGCGGCTTCAGGTACCATTTTTGAGAGAACATCATTGAAGCTATCATATAGCTTATAAGCTAAATCGGGATCCTCCTCCTTGATCTCAAAATATCTACTCGGATTAAGAAATAGTGCTGCCCCATATAGCTTTTGCTCCATTTGGCACTCCAAACGCCGCTCAATAATGTCAACCATCTTCTTGTACAGTCTTGGCTTGTTAAAATTGTCCTTAATTTTTTTCTTTGCAAATTCTATAGTCGCATAAAGTTCAGGCATGGAAGGTACCTCATCGGAATCTACAATGCTCAAGACAATAAGAAGTCGTGGTGATGCTCGAATGCAGTCTTCCACAACATGCCAAAAACTTGTAGAAATCACTGTAGGCCTCTGCACTATTGGAGGCATTGTCTCTGACTACTTGAACAACATATTCGGGTCCAATTTCTTCAATCTTATTATCAAGTAGTTGTGTCAACATCTTGGTATCCTCAGCTTGACTAGAGGTATCAACAGACCCCATAAAGTAATTTCCCTCGGGACTATTAACAAGAAAATTGATTATATGCCTTCTTCTCTTGTTTGTCCATCCATCAGACATAAGTGTGCAACCATATTGCTTCCAAGAAACTTTGTACTTCTCCTTCGCTTTATTTGTTTTTTTCTTTACCTTCTCTAATAAAGGGACCCTCAACTCATGATAAGAAGGGGGCTTCAAACCTGGCCAATATTGTCCAATGGCCTCGCGTCACCTCGAAACTCCTAGTATTTGCGACATTAAAAGGTATACGACACTCGTAGAACCAATTCGCTATGTGCATGTGGACTCTCTCTTCCGGTGTCCTCAAACGGTTCTCTAATGTTGTTTGGCTAGGACCTCTGCGATGTCTCTCATCTATAATTTTATCAGGTGTCTTTCTAATATGAGTTTCATTTGTCTTGGATTGTGGTTGTGATGGTGCCTTGGGAAATTGAAAAGCATTATTCATCTTTTTTGTAGTCGTCCCCAGAATTTGGAACAGTAACAAATGAGGCATTAGAAGGAACATTAGAGTATATTTGTTTCATCCAAGTCTAACTCAACCGGCTTGCTCCTCTTGTTGGCCATTAGAGCTCGATTCATCTCGGTTGCAATTTCTGTTGTGGTTTTGGGATACTTTTGCATGTCTCCATAACCACCAATTAGATGTTGCTTTAATCTCTTAATAGTCCAGTATGTCATGCATATAGGTTCCTCTATTTTCCAACTTGGTAGCAGGAAGCACATCATTACACATACTTATAGATAATTTTTTTTTACCATCTTTATATAAAGCACACATTGGGTGAGTCATAAAAAACTTGCTCTATTCACAACTTCACATATGTCAATAAAACACTTCCTCTGTTTGTACCAGTCGGCAGTCAAAGCAAAAATAACAAGTTTTTTTTTATAGCATCAGTTGGACCACTAAACGCATAAATATCAAAGAAGAACCAAATAAAAGAAGAGAAGAAGAAGTCATTAAATACTTCTCTGTTTGTACCAGTCGGCAGTTGAAACAAATATATTGCAAGTTTTTTTGTTTTTTTAAACATCAATTGGATCACCAAACACATAAATATCAAAGAGGAACCAAAAAAAAAGAAGAAGAGAAGAAGTCATTGAATCCATTGAAGACTCACCAAAGAAAAGAAGAGAAGAAGAGGTCGCAGCAGCAGCAGTTCCGGGGTGGAAGTCGCAGCACGGCAGCAGTGGAAGTTGCGACCGTGGTCGCGATTGTTAGGGCTGGAATCGTAGTGGAAGTGCAGTGCAATCGCAGCAGTGGGTTGCGATGTTAGGGCTGGAGTTTTAGGACTAATCTCAGCAGTGGAATCTCCTTTTCTTTCTTTTAATTCGATGGGTCGGACACTTGGATCATGTGTCACTGGGCTTTAAAAGAAAATGGACCTAGCTGCTAAGTTGATCGACTTGGCAGCAAGTCGTCGCGAAGGCGACTCCTTGGATGCCTTGCTGCGAAGTCGATCAACTTAGCAGGCAGCAGGCACCCAAGTTGCAGCTTCACTTTGTGATCCCCAGTATGCCTCGACGACTAGTCGACGACTTGATAGCCATGGTGAATGATATTACACTGCACCAAAGCAACTTTAATTAATAACTAGAATAATATCATGGGCATAACTGGAGACAACTATAATATTTTAACCAGTGCTTGTTTGGTCAAATATATTATATTATTTTAAAGAAACACGTGTTTATAAAAAGCTGTTGAAAAAGTTCTATTGCTGAAGAAAATAGTACCATATGAGTAGTTTTTTGCTTTAAACAAACAGGCCGTTCAAGCCTTCAAGGTAGTTCCTAGACATTTGGGTCTGTTGAGTATTTGAAATTTGCAAAAGTTTAGATAATAAATAGTAAAATATAAAAACTGTTGTTGTGCCAAGTGTTTTAGTGCTTGACAGCCTACACCAATCAAATAGTTCTCTATATAGAATAGATGAAATTAGCATATCGTTGCTTGATTTTTTATCTTTTATATTTTTTAAATATATTTATTTTATGGGGCTTGGAGTAAATCTAGTTAACTCGTTATTTTATTGTAGTATAGATTCTGAATGTGTTTGCATTTGTGCACCAAGTAGGATAACTGTTGTGCACTAAGTAGGATAACTTTTGTGACATTAGTTATATTACAGACAACATTTTGCTTTTGCAGATTATAAAATTATATTCATTTTAATTTTTTTTGACAAGTAATAAGGTTATTATTAATTAAAGTCAACAAAAAGGGGTGAAGCCAATGTACAGAGTTTGTGCTTAATGTTTATTATATTAATTTATTTTTATTTAGCCTTCTTAATATTACTTGTTGATAGAAGGCAATTTAGCTCCAACTTTTAATGAATTATGGTCCCTTTTTTACTTTTAAAATTTTATTTGGGAATTGATTTTTCCACAAGTAAAAGTGGTATTTCCACAAGATCCTTCTCACATGAAGTAATTGGGCCCCAGACTCATATGCAAGAGACCTTGTGAAATATTAATTTTTACATGTGGAAATAACAATTCCCTTTTATTTTAAGTATAGCGGAATATATATTGGTTCCTTCTGAGGTAGTTGTGAGGGAATACTTAGAATTCTTGAATTGATCATATAAGATTTAAAAATTTCTCCAGATACAATTTTTAAGATTTTGCATGGTGATCGCATCTTGTTTTCCTGCATTTATTGAAACTTAGCTTTTCTTGTAATATGGGAATATATATCTTTTGATATGACATGATTTCTGTACTGTCCAAAATTAATGTATTGGCCAGTTATTCTGCAGACACACTTCAGAACTTCCGATGGTACAAATTGCATTTCAGTATACTGTTGTTGTGCCTCCAGAGGAACTTTCAAATTCTGGACCGAGTGCTGCACGCAGGTAAGGTTAGGCGTCCAGATTATCAATCTGTAAATTTGTTGCCTCACAGGTCATTTGTCTGAGCTTGTAATCACTCATGTCTAGAATATAAACTATAAAAATTACTTGTCAAAGAACAAAGTGATGTTTGAGTGAGTGAGTTGAATTTACTTCTCGTAAGCTTTGTGTTCTTTTGATACCTATGATTTATAGTACTTTTTATTCCTATGAAAATGTACATTTTTTCATAATTTTGCATGCTCTGTGAATCCTTTTGGATTATTAAGTGAAGTTTAAAATCATTTTGTATTTGAAGTGGTGTTTGAAAAGTTATCTTATATCAAACCTAGGAACTTTTTACCCATAATTTATTAATTAGACATGCTGAGTTGGGTTTACACTACATTGACGCGGTTTGTATTCATGCAGAAGCCATCATTCCCTCCAAAGGAGACTAAGAATTCGGACTGTGCAATTTGGAACTGCTCATAGTATTAATGAAATTTATGATAGTGTTGATCCTGAAGTGATTCTTTCAATACTGGTTCACAAGGTCAATTTTCTTTTCATTTGTTGAATATCATTATTTTTTTTAATTCTAGGAAGTTTACCTCTTTATGCATCATGAACTTTTGATTGATAGAATATTTATAAACTTAATAGAGTTATTGATTTGAAATTTAGTAGGGTATATTTGATTAGAACAACCATATTGGCCTCACAAAACAGTACTATATATTATGCTGTAAGAACAGTGCATTCGGACACCAAATATGTTCTTATGAACTCTGTTGCATAAACAAATGATATGCTTTTCAATACTTCGTACATTAATTTCTTTTTTAACTCGTAAAAACTCAACATGATTGCAACTTTTGAAACAATTTATTGTTTTTCTTGTCATACTTTGACTTTATTGAGAATATTGAGGGTGTATTGTTCTTGGGTGTTTATATGCATGCACGCTTGTTGCATACAAACATGCGCTTCAACATGTTTCAAAATCAGCGAACTAGGTTTTGGAAGCCAATTTTTTCACTCGGTTTTGATTTCAGTTTTGAGCGATACCCACCGTTATGCTAGTTAGGAGCTTTAAATTTTTTTAAAATTTTTATGAAAAAATTCTTAATAATAAGAACAACAAGAAGGATCAAATAGATGAACTCAAGAACACTATCTAGTACATTTAGCATGTCCAAATGATAATATTATCATTTTGCAGATATATCTAATGCTATATTACATAATAATTGAACAATAAGTAGTTAAGACACTTCGAAAAGTTCATAAACGAAGCTTAATAGTTTTGCAAATAATTGAAATATTGACTAGGCAATTATAAAATTTGAAACATTAGCTTCTATATTGTAATTCAGTGTAAATATGAGGGGACAACTTTACAATTTTCCCTGAAATATAATGCTCCCCATTTCTTCTTGCTTTTATACCTGTTGGTTAGGATGGCATATTCTTTTCATCCAGATAGCAACGCTTGCTAACTAATAGGATCGGTTATGCCATAAGTAGATAGAAACCTTCAAGTGCCTTTGAAAGATCAAGGCATAACTCCTAACTCACTAATTTATATTTGATGAGTATGTCCATTTACATATATTATTATTATTTTCTTGATAAGTTAGTGTCTACATATAAATATAATATACATATAATTATTATTATTTTATAAGTTAATATGTAAATATAAATATATTTATTTATTATTACTTCATTCTTTCCACAAAGAGATCCCATCTTTTGATATTATTATTATTAGTCCCAATATTCCACAAAAGGAGTCTTGTTTTTTGTAGACATATTTTCAAGTAAAAAGAGTCGCATCAGTAGCCTTCACTGGTGGTCAGAATCGTGACAAAATATATTTTGTCCTTGTCAAAATGGAGGAGAGGACAGTCTCGTGCACAGACTCTCAAGTCTAGGGTCATTCCTGAGGAGAGTATAGATACACAACACATTGGTAATCTGGACATACGTATTCAGAGAGGTGGGAAAAGAAAGGTGGGAGGTAGGAACTTGAGGGCAAGAGAAAGCTGAATTCTTTTGCATAAAAATGATCAAAAGAATGACCTTGGTAGATATACATGGAAATTAATGTGCTTTTTTAGATGTGTCTAATTTGGTGAACAAGAAAATTTCCTTTTTGCTTAAATCCTTCTGTTGGTAGGTGGTGGGTGGGATCTAGGAGGGAATATAAAGAAAAGATTAGTTATGCAAACCTGACGATGAAAACTTCATCGAATAGGTTCTATCTGATAATCATTGAAACAAAACATAAAAAATATATCTTTTCTGAATTCCATGCCATCCTAAGAATGCAGCATGCACATCCGAATAAACAAGATACAGACATGTTCTTTGCATCATGACTTCTTTCATAGTTCCATCAGCTTGTGAAAGAAAGTGCTTTTCTAAAAGAATGAAAATCTTTGGTTGATACACTGATTCCTGTTTGGGTGATATTCCTTCTTACAAGTGCATGTGGTTGATGATAGTCCTCCAAAGGCATATAAATCTTCTGCAGAGTATACCTTATTTAAATTACCTTCATTAGTGAATTATAGCAGAATAATGCTTTAAATCAACTTGCTTATTCCAAGTAACTTTACTTCTCAGGTCATATTAGCCTCACTGGAGCAAGGTGTTCGTGAGGGCAGGATGTTACTTCATGACTGGCTTGTAATTCTTACAGCTCAGTACAATGATGCCTGTAAAAATGTTCAGTCAATGCCTGTTAATATCGATACTGAGTTCACTCAATGCCCACAACTGCAGCCTTTGCCTCGCTTGGTCTTTGCATTGCTTCGAAACCCGCTACTCCGCTTCCATGAAGAAGGTGTTCACCCAGATTACCGAATATACCTTCAATGCTTATTCAGGTATATAAATGGTAGAGGTAGCGAATTTGTTGTTTTCCCTGGAAAATGTCTAAAACAATAAAAATGAGATTATCAAAGGAAGAAGAAAATTAAAATGACAGAAATAGCTTATCAAAAGAAGAGAGCATATAAATATACAATCAGTTCAATATTTCAAAGACTGAAAGAAGTCGTGGAATTTTAGATTGATTTCTTCCTTTTAAAAAAATCAAATACTCTCTCTGTTCCGAATTATAAAATCATTATTGACTTTTTAAAAGTTAATTTGAGACAGTTTCAAATTTAAAATTGACATGGTTCATTTAAGTTTTTAAAACATTAAATCTTATAACTAATAGTACTTTATAGTTAGTTTATGATATTTATAATTGTATTGACATAAGCTGAATGAATTAATCTCAATTTTGAGTTTAAAAATGATTGAAATTGACTTTTCACAAGTCAATATATTGATCTTATAATTTGGAACGGAGGGACTATTATTTATATATTGGCATAAAACTGTGGCATGTTTTTTTTAAGTTATAGCGTTTAACTCGGATTGCTTTGTACTTTTTTGAAAATCAATCTAGGGAGAAGATTTTCTTGGATTCGTTAGCATGCTACCAGATGTTAATTGGTTGTAATTGCTACATCATTATGCCTTTGAACTTGCTGACAGCTATGAAATGCCACCAAGTGTGTTCTACCCAAATGAGGTGTTTGCTGCCACTTTTTTTGGTTAAGAATGGAAAATGCTGGACCTATTAATAATGGAGGATGAGTGGATTAGAAGAGTGAATTTCAAGCCACTTAATTTAGATTTAACAAGTTTGCTATGGTGGCACGGACCAAATATTTATCTTCACTTAGCCTGTAGCAGTTTATACTCATTACTCCAATCATGATTGGATATCATATATCTAAGTTCTGACGTTTTAACCTTTGTTTGCAAGTAGTTTTTGTTCTGTTATATTGCTTGTGGATTATCAATATTATACTGGGTCCTCCCTTTATGGTATTTTAATTGTCTTCACTACAAAGTAATTGTGTTCTCAAATTTTGACGCAGTGCACTAGAACCAAGTTCTCTTAGCCGTGCCATATACCCACTACTGTCATCATATGCCACTCCAGATATACAAGCATATCCTCGACATTCTTTGAGTCGTGCTGCATTGATAACAAGTGAAAGTCCAATATTTTTCCTTGATGCATTCACAACCCTTATTGTGTTTTATTCTTCTACAGCCGACCCTACACTGCCTTATCCACCACCCCACGATTGTAAGTTCTCTTGCAGTACTTTCATTGTTTTTGCTTGAGCGTCTAATTTGAATTGCTTTCTAATCAAAAAGGGTATTGTACTTAGGTTTATTGAGAACAGCCATTAACAAATTGAAACAAGAAAGAAGTATCACTCCCAAGCTCATATTCATCCGGGGAGGGCAAGATGATGCCACTGCGTTTGAAAACTTTCTTATTGAAGAACAGGATGTTGATGGAAGTGGCTTCACAAGCGTCATGGGTCTGCTTTCCTTCCTTGATGAGATCAAGCATAGTGTTCTGGAATACATGAAGTAGAAAACTGATACCTTACAGAATTACGGTAAGTTTCGACTTACGCATTCTAAGGGGTTCACTCAATCGGATTAGCACTAGCAAATATTGGTACTGATCTGCTAGCTGTGGCAATGAGAAACTTTTAGCACTCGATGGATAAATTGTGTGAATGTCGTTCGTTTTATATCCAATTGTTTCCTATTTGAGGATCCCCTTCTGGTGCAAAAGTTAGATAGCTCACCTTGAGGGCACAGACTTTTAATTTTTTTTTGTAAAGCTAGTTTTGGGCATCCGTCAATTGCCCTTTGTTTTGGACCTTTGGTTAGAACTTTTGAAGTCTTTAATACTGTAGGTGAAATTGAGTTTGCTAGAAAGAGTTGTATCAGGCTGGTATCTGTTTTTTTCACAGTTTTCATTTTTCTGGACGTAATTGAAACACAGAGTCTAGTGCGGAAATAACTTGCCTTTTTCTTGTAAGGAATGATAAAATCAGATCTATATATGTTCATTTCCCTTGATTTGAGAATTTTTGAACTAGTGGGGTGGGAGCCTTTTTGGTGTGCTATTTTATCTTTGGATTAGTCGTAGTCGTAAGATTACACAATTCCATGGAATTGATTTCATTTCTAAGGCCGCTTACATGGGGTATTAAATAAAAATGACAAAACTAATAATTTTCTTACTACGTTTTATTTATTACATTACTGAATTTTTTAAAAATATAATTACATGATCAAACTATTTATTTATTTATTTATTTTTGGTCCAATTCTGTTAAAAAAGTTGAACATCCGTCTAAATTGACCTTGTATTTTCCTTCCTACGTGAAAACAAAAAGTAGTAAAAGAATAATGAATGGGTATATCCAGGTGGTTTTGGAGGCAATGAAAAATGAATAATTAGAAAATAAAAGTATGCTTTCACATCTGGATTTTTTTCTCTCTCTACCCTTCTTCTCCACTCTTTTAACTGGAACCGAGGAACTCCATGACCAGACACCAAAAAAAACTCCATAACCACTGACAACATACCAAAAAAAAAACACCACTCAAAGCCAAAAAAGAAACTCCATAACCACCCAGATTCAATGCACTATATAACCTCTTCCTTCCATGATTCATCTATGCGCATGCCCCGTATCTTCTGCACTCACCTTTATCGAGCAAGACTCGGGGGTGTTTGTTTACGTTTAAATACGTCTCAGACCGTCTGTTTTATATTTTTTAAACTCTAAATATGTTTGAACGAAAAAATTGTGACTGAATAAGTACAAAATAGCGCAGAATGATATTTTCACTTTTATTTTCTTAACCAAATTTTGTTATGTACAAATTGGTTTACAAATTAGTAACCAATTTAATGAATGTTGTTAAAATATTTTGTTTTGATTTTATAGACAGATAAAATGTCATTAATATTTTTAATTTTTTAATTCTAAAATTATATTACTAATAATATACTTCATTAAAGATTGTTTAAAAATTTATATGTTTGCTTGAGTCATAATTGAATTATATATGTTTGTTTTATTATTTATTTAAATACATATATATGTATAAAAAATCATTCTACTACTATTATTTCTTTATTATCTGTTATATAATTATGAGAAATAAAAATTTACTACTAATTTTTTAATATAATAATAAAAAATACTCATAAAAGAAGATTTTTTTTTTTGATATAATGTATTTTAAAGTATGAATATGAAAAAATAAACTAAACAATTTAAAATGCTACTTCTATTTCAATATTTTAAAAAATAAGTATGCTTTCTTATATATATTTTGAGTTAAAATAATAAATATTATCATTTAGTTATTTTAGACGAATCAGTTAACAAACAATTTTTTTCATTCAGTATTCAGTTTCAATTAGACCTTTGTTTTATTCAGTTAATTCAGAACTTTTAATTTAATTTTATCAAAGAGCCCTTTAAGAGGTGTTCGATAACCTCTGAATGGCCCATAACTGAACCGTTCAGTTATTCAATTTGTTTGTTTAGACTTAAGAATGGTCTAGACGATTCAGTGGGTTCTGACCGAATCAGCCAAATATTTCAAGCTTACTCGGTCAGTTGAGTATTTGAATGAAATTTTACATAGATATCCTCTATCTCTCTCTCTCCACCGATTTCCATCGGTCAAGAACAAGAAGAAGATTAATGACTACACACCCAAACAATGTTATGAAAACTGATTCGGAATCGGAATTGGTCTGACCGGTTGAACCGGGAATCGGTTCCTTTTCCGGTCCGATTTGGACCCGTTAACCTGATTTGGTTAATAACCGGTTGACCACATTTGCAACCGGTAAAACGGTCAGTTGACCTGGTTGAACTGGTTTTGAAGTATTTTTTTTTTCAAAAATATTTTTACCAATAATATATCATAATTTTACTATATTTTATCTTATAAAAAATTAGATGTTTTAAATTTTTATTAATTATTAATAATATATATTTTTATATATTTATGACGTCACTGGTTCAATAAAGGTTTGACTACTAGTTAAACCAGTGACCCATCCATCCGGTATCTTTTGTGGTTCGCTGAACGAACCAGTTCTAAGAATATTGCACCCAAATATAAAATCCAGAATAGTTCAGAAGACCATCTTGATTAATCCAAGATAAGAAAAGTGAAAATCTCAAAGTACAAGAGGCTGGACATACTCTACAAATTTAACAAAATACAAATTTAAAACTAGAAAATTTAAACCAGATCCATAAAAAATTAGAACAAATTAAGTACTGCATCAACCAAAATTCAAGTTCAAGCCTTAACGAAATACAAATTTAAAACTAAACAGCCCAAGCCGGTCGAGATCGATTGGACCCTACTCCAACTCCGATCACTGATAAATCACAAGAGAGGGAGAGAGAACGGAGCTTAGTAGCCTACTATGATGAGAGATAATTCTTTCCTCCATTGTTCCTCCTAACAGATCTGCGCTGCTGGCAAATTACTTAGCAATTGACCGGAAGTTCATCATCTTCCTTCATTAGAGGAGTATGCACGTACATGTTAAAACTAAATGATTTTATCAAATTGATAGATGTTATTTGAACAAATTTAATACCCAGGACGAAGAATCAAACTTTGGTACTCAATTTGTTCAAATAACATTATCAAACTTTGGTACTCTATTTCCGTCTCATTGTTTCAAGTTTTTTTTATTACTTTGAATGCAACTTTTTACAATAAATTTTATATATAAAAAAAGTTTCTTATAGAGTATTGTACAAAAAATACATCTGGTGCCCCTACTCCCTAGTATATATCACCCTTTATTTTTTGAAATTTTGGCTCACTTTCAACTAAACGCACATCAAGTATAACAAGTCTTCATATACTTTTTCTTCTTAAATCTAAAATGGTCACTTAATTTTTTTTTTTGAAGAAGAAAAAACGGTTATTGACTATGTAGAGTGCAGCAAAGCACTTAAAACACCTGGGCGGTGCCAAGTGGTGGCACCACCCACCCTACTACCTAGATGGTAACCTAGACAGGCCTCGATGGGAGAAACTGGGGCAACCTAGGCGGCCGACTTATAAACCGATAATTCAGTACTAAAAAATCATGACGGAAGATATTAATGATAATAACTTAAATTCTTATATACATATCAAATTATCTCAAGTCATCGTCAAGCCGGACACATAACCATATATATCATAATAAGGATACGATCTCGAGTCTGAATCAAATCATAACGTAATATATTCTATTGTGTTGTCTCAATAATATTTTCTTAGATTATCTTAGCCTATCACAATTTTACTCAAAAGGTCATGACTGAATGTATTAGTGATAGCAGTTTGAATTTTTATATAGGCCTTAAGCTATCCCACATATTACAATTTGTGAGGAATTGGGGTGTTACATTACAAGCGGCTCTAATTATAGGAGTAGATCATGGTTGAAATCACGTGACGACGTGTTGAGTTGCCATGGTAATTGGTTAGGACAATAACCTCACCTACTTCTAACATGGACATATGTTCATTGTTCTTTTATTAAATACTATTCAGATAGTTGTTGGATCATGTGTTGTTTCTTCAACAATTTTTGATTTGTAGTGGACTTTTTGGCAGAATTCTAACTCAAATAAAATTCTGACTATCTGTCAGAGAAAAAAGAACGAATGAATCTTGTAGAATTCTTTGATTTTTTTCAGAAACAGATGATTAATCATCTACGGTGTAGTATTTCGGATTAACCCTTTTAGAGCGAAGACCGTAGTAAGTCTTGTCATCATCCGAAGTATGTAGGCAATATACCATCCTAACAACAACAATGGAGCTTCTACAACAATATTTTTTCATTACTAGTTCTTATCATAATCTAGCCCCATATAGCTAGTACAACACACATTTTCAATCATAAATAGTCCAAAGCTATTATGAAGTTGAGAGAAAGCTAATTAAGAAGACCTTTATGATCATCACGTCAAAAGTAATGAATGGGCCATGAAGATCGGAGCTTAAAATGAGAAAGGGCTAAAGAAGCCTGGGAAGCCACTTGTTCGGAGGTGTGGACCGCAGCAGATTCTCCAAAAGTAACTGCCGTGTAAATAGGTGCATCATTTTCAGATAGCAGTTCCTTCATGGGCTGGACCGGATCAGACTCGGTCCTCCTGCTTTGGAAAAAGTAAGCCAGCATTGATTTCCTTGGGCGAGCTGATTTTGGCGACATTACTCGGTGCTCCATGATCTTGAACTTGTCATTGCTAGCCATCTGAATTTTAATTATTCACTGGAAAATGTTATTACTTTCATCATAATTAAGTAAATTAAAGAAACATAATGCTCCATCCGATCTACAAACTTATAAAAAGAGTTGTTAATTTCATCGTAATTTCAGATGCTATACGTTTTAGTAGTGGTGATATACATAATAATGAGATTATGGTAATAAATTTAAGAAGATTTAATTATTTTATACTATCAAAGTAAATGAAAATGTTTTTGTAGGATAATAAAATAAGACTCTTCTTGTAAAATCGTTGAATTAAGATTTAGAGTGTTTGTGTATACACTAACGGTATAGGTTGGAATTTTGAAACATTATAGATAGAAATAGTCACGAAGTCAAATAAGACTCGTGAGTATTTCAATGGACAAAGTAGGGGAGAGCGTAGTGCGACGTGGTTATAAGTGTCAACCGCAACCACATTATGTGGTTATTAAAATTTATAATCACAGACGTGGTTATAAGTGTCAACCGCAACCACATTATGTGGTTATTAAAATTGATAATCACAATTGTGCGGTTACTCGCGATTGCAAACCACTTTTAGTTATATTAAAAAAAAATTAAAAAATTGTAACATATAATATATCCCATTTGTTTTAAAATATAAAATTACTTGCCTTCTTTATTTTACAAAGGCAAATTTATATTATTAAATGAATGTAGTAAATATGCAATAAACTATATACACTATACATCATATACAAAAGTCATCCGGCCTTTACTGATTTGATTTCTTTCAAAGCAAACAATTGTCTTGCTCGGTAATTAAGTTTGAGTACAAATGCAGTGTAATATAGGAGGTAATGAGCACACGTATCAAGTTATCATATATGATTACTTAGAGGATAGTTTTCAACTAATATATATTTTATTCTTACTACTTATATTATCAAAATCAGAGAGCCAAGTATTTTTTATTTATTTTTGCTAAATTAAATTTAATATAAAAAACAACGAACAAAATACCCAGGAAATGGGAACTCCCAAGAGAGAAGCCTAAACATCAAAGGACATATCCCAAAGATGTCACACCTAACCAATTACACGTCTAAATGACAGAAATCTACTTTGATTTTCAGCTTTGGAATCTCCTATAACCATGCAATTTACACTTAATCACATTCAAAGTGTCACGGATAATAGCCCTAATTAGAATAGGAGAATTTTTATGAAGCCTGACATTTCGCGCTTTTCATATAGAGTGGATAACAGCACCAAAACCCAGGCAAAGAACAATATATGGTGTAGCTGTAGATTTGCTCTAGTAACGACGTAGTCAAAGATCTGCTGCCAGCTTCGGTTAAGACCTTTCCATCCACAATATTGCATCACAGAAATAAGAATCTTGAATGAATATGGGCATTATCAAAAGTTTCCATCCTAACATTACACAACATACAATAAGGGTCAATAGCAACATCAAACTTAATCAGAATATCCTTTGTTCTAAGACCATGGTTAAAAACAAGCCACACGTGGAAAGAAAACCTGGGGGGCAGGACTTTGTGCCAAATGACATTATTCCAATTAACACTTTAAAAGTGGCACCTAATGGAACGCCAGATGGTGGTAGCAGTAACATCATTAGCTCTAACATGATCCCAGAAAATCATATCCGTAGTCTCAGAATTACAATTTCTGGAATGATCAAACATACTTCTAAAATCAATAACAGTTGGGTGAGTAGAAAAGGGGAGAATCCAAGTAAAATTAAGGATAATACTACTCACCTTCGCATTTGGTCCCAACCCAGAGTGATTTATAAGATCAGATTGCACAGAATTAGCCAAAGGACAAGAGTATAACCACGGATCAAACCGTAGATTTGTCAACTCTCCATTACCTATCCGGTACTTGATGAACTTTAGAGAGCTAAGGATTGCGTGTGGCAAAGACAGATTAAAATTAAAGTGGAAGTAAAGCGTATCATTACAATAGTGTTGGTTAACTTTTAAAATTAGTTTAAAAGATGTATAAATTTTCAGTTAGATGATAAAACAAGCAGAATATATTATGGAAAATTGGAAGAAATATATATATATATGTTCCATAAATGAATGTATACATACGGTAAATTACTGTAAATTTAAACAACTGAAACAAGTTTTAACAAGTGGTATCATGTTCCCTTTTCCATGAAAATGGTTTCTAGTGAGATGTGTTGCATCCTCAATAATGTGATTATGCATAATTTTTTGTGCAAGAGATCTATTTAAAACTTAAATATCATCCATAAAAATAAGAAGGTAAATAGTGCATTATATATATATATGTGTGTGTGTGTGAGAAAATAATTCATAGTCAACGCTGAAAACTGAAAAAGATTCAAACGTCCACAAGTTTGTTGTGCGGATGATGATTAACACTAATTATCTGAAAAACAATAGTGCATGGGTGAGCAATCGTCATACACACAAAAAACAATCTACATGTAGAAGCTGGTTGGATTCTTCTATCCTTGACCATAAATCATCCCCTATATATACGTGTATATATATTACTTTAAAGAAAGAAAAGAAACTTGCCTGGAGAAGATCTCCAATGTTAATTATGAAAGCTCCTTCCAAAGGTGGCACATGAACCCATAGGTCTTGATGAAAAACTTGGAGGCCACCAATGTGGTCCTGAAGAAGAATAGTTAAAGCCAGCATGCCTGGTATGGGGAACGAGGCCTAGTGTTGGGTCGGATTCGGGGAGAAATGGGTAATTGAGGCAAAGCAATTAATGATCCACTTTCCATAAATTCCTCGCACTGAAGGGTGTCGTCACTGCTCAGCCCAAGAGCCTCGCGCCCAAGGGTGTCTGTCACTGCTTAGACCAAGACCCTCTGAGAGATTTAGTATGCTTTTCATCTGGAGAATATTAATACACAAGGTAAATAATTAAATAACATTAATAACAAGAAAATAGATCAAGTATATATGGTATTCAACCTATTGGCCGTGCCCCCTCTACCTATTAATTCTATTCAGTGCATCTCTCACCTTTCATAACCTTCTACTTATTCCATCCCGTGCATCTCTCACCTTTCATAGCTAATCAAACGATATATTACTGGCATTTTACTAACAAAACACCTTTCGTGTGAGTCTAAGGCACGCAAATAGAACTTTTAGTTCCGGAAGCACTTTTGATACCGTTTCAAAATTAGAGATATAATTTGATTTTTGAGATTATATTAAATTTTTAATTGATGTGAATTTATTTAATTTTAGTTGATACAATTATTATAATTGTATAGTATATAACAAAAATATTAATCACAAAAATTATTTTATTCTAAACATTTATGACTCATGCCAATTTTGCATTTTAATGTATCGTTATTTGATTTCAAAAGTTAAATTTTATTCTAATTTTAGAACAAAAAAATATTTAATTACCCCGAAAAGATGCAAGTTTATAGAACAATTTAGGACCCTTCCCCGGCCTTAGTCCCGCGGGAGGTGTCCAACACATTCTAAGGTCTTGGACTTTGTTGATTTCGCTAGCAGATCAGCATGAGGTATATATATATATATATAAATATATATATATCTTATTACAAAGTGTTCGACTTTATTAACAATTATTTTGATGATTTTGAGTTACATTTTATTCTTAAAAATCTTTATCCAACTACCTACCAAATTATGCCAATAGTTTTTACCCTCATCTGTTTATCTTCTTTAATTTTCCTTCTCTCTCTTCTATCATCCTTTAATTTTTCTCCTCTCTCATTTCATCAACCGTTTCAAAATTATACAGTTATTCAAAGTTATCTGCCTCTTTCTATTCAAAATAATTTCTCTCTGGATCAACAAATCATATATTTCTATATCATTATCCTTAAATATACTGACCTGTTATTGCGTGTTGACCATTATTATGAAATTTTTAAATTTTTTCATAGAAGATTTTGTTCTTCCATAAAAGACCTTCATAAACATCTTCACCCATATAAAGGTTATTTTTTCTCCCTTCCACCTATCTTTCACTATTGCTTTTTTTTTTAAATAATTATTTTTATGCATTTTTATAAATATAAAAAATATGTGTTCTTTATTTTTATATAATCATAAAATTTTAATAATTACACGTGCAACGTGGATGCCTCCGCCTACTAGTATTAGTAAAGCATTGAACCTAATCACACTTGTGGGCTAGATTATATAATAAGTTAGGGTAATATATTTATCTTATATATATATATATAGATATGTGATAAGTTGATTTTTATATTTATTTATTAAGTATTTTATATTTAATTATTTGTGAATTTTTAAGTATTTTTAGTGTTTTAGATAATTTATTTATTTTTATGCATTTTATTATTTTTATTTATTTTGTAGGAAAAATAAAATTTGATGACAATTTTGTAATTAACAGCAGCTGCTAGGGGCAATTCGGTAATTAAAGAATTGAGGGTGGCTTAGGCGGCTGCAGCTTTTCTTGTTGCAATTCCATGCGCATGGGCCCGCCACTTATATACTTATTTCCATTCCTTCTCCCGACATAAGTGAATTGTATTAAAAAGGTTAATATTTCTGTAAATAAATTCTATTTAATCTTGCGAACAAAATCAATTTTATATAAAAATTAATATTTTTAAAAATTAATTTAATATTTTAGCAAATGAATCCTATTTAATTTTACAAAAATATCAAATTAATTTATAAAAATATCAATTCATAATATTATATGAATATTTCTCAAAGGTAAATTGCTGGCCCATGAGTTTTTTCCAAAGTGCTGGGGCTCGACTCGGGATGTTTCACCTCCACTCAAGACAACCACGTTGGGACTCGAGTGCCAACCCCTCGGCCAACCCCATGGTTCTTAAATTCCTTTAACAATCAACAAAAGCTTATCATATACAAAAGGGTGTGCTTTAGCCTTCCGAAGGTCTAATGCCCAGGAGGGATTAAAATATGGATCTGAATCACTCATCCTTCATATATATAATATATACATATATATATATATATATATATACACACACACACAAACATATATATGAATATCCATTCATAATAAGTGATTGCTGAATGTAATATTGTAACACTTGCATACAATCTGCGGACCAATTTAACGGAAAAAGTGTCAGCTCTTATAGAGTATTATCAAAAGTCCTTAATTAAAAAAATATTTATTAAACAGTACTCCCTCCGTTTTAACATAAAAATTATTTATAGACTTTTATGATCAAATTAATTATTTTTAAACTTAATAATTAAAAATATATATATTTAAATTTTCAAAATAAATAAATATTGAAATTAGTACTAAATTGTATGTAGTTTATAGGTTTTTTTTACATATATATTAAAGAATAATAAGATACATTAATTTGAAAAATAATTAATTTGAACATAAAAATTAATAAAAGACTTCTATTTTGGGATAGAAGAAATAATATATATTTTTGAATAAATTTACACACATTATATTTAAACATTATATTTTATTTTATTATTAAAAAATAGGATACTGTTTGAATGTTATGCATGTGGGCCTACTTTTTTAGTGAGTTGTGTGCTGTTTTGTGGCGATTCCTTTGCTGCCCCTGTAAATTAAACCAAGGGTGAAGAAAACTTACCACGCACCCCAGTACCCCACCAACGAACGTGAAACGACGTGTTGCCAGTTCACCAGATTCTTCTTCCCAATATAAATCCAATTCCGCCATCATTTCTCGTTGACCTCTCTCCATTTTCGGATTTGCCTTCCAACTTTCTCAACAACCAAACACACCCCGCATCAATGTCCTTCCCTCAATCCTACTCGGGTTACAGCTCTCCATCCGCTCCACCCGTGCCCGAATCACAACCCGGTTGGGCCCAACCGTATCACCCTCCTCCGAACACCTATGGCCAAGGCCTAGCTCAGAGCAGCGGGTCCTACGGGTACCCGTCATTTCCTCCCGGAACAAACCCGGAAGTGATTCGGAGCTTCCAGATGGTGGACCGGGATCGGAGCGGATTCATTGATGAGAACGAATTACAGCAGGCTCTCTCTTCGGGTTACCAGAGGTTCAGTCTTCGGACTATCCGTTTGCTCATGTTTCTCTTCAAGAATCCTCAGGATTCTCTCAGAATTGGTTAGTCTGTTTTCTGCTTTTTGCATTTTGATTGCTGTTTTCTTGGTTATCAGATAGACAGGTTAATTGAATTTATGGGTCCACCGCTAGTGGACCTTATATATTCAATTCAGTGTAAATATATAAATAAATGCATATTTAGTGAGTCTCATTTCTTATTTTTCGTATTTAGCATTTGTTATTAGGTCACATATTAAGAGGAACTTATTTAATTTAGCTTTTTGGGAACTTTCATAAAATTTCTTGAAAGTTGAAAATTTTCACGTACCAAAAAAAAAAATGGAATTTTCTTACTTTTAGCCTCCGTTTGTTTCGAGGAAACTGTTTTCCGGAAAACATGTTTTCACTATAAATTGTTTTTAGTGAAAATGATATATTTTCTATTATTTACTTGTTAATCAAAAAATACTTTCCATTGTTTGGTAGACAAAATAAGGTTTCAAACATTATTAAATACTCCGTCCATTCTTTTTATATGAAACATTAAATGCTTAATTTTTCATATTATCCTTTATAATTAAAGGTTAATTTATTTTTCTCATCTTTTCAATAAATTTTAGAAGGTTAATATTGAAATTTTATACTCAATTTAGTCGATCAAACATAGCATTAATTGCATTTTTAAATCTATGTGCATAATCTTAAAAAGACAAATAAAAAAGAATGGAGCGAGTATATCATATTTTTCACAATTAACAAAAGTTAAGATAAAAACTAGAATATCTTACATGACCACAATTCTTAGTTGAATAAGTACAAGTGCACAACATTCAAACACAATATCCAAACTCTACATCCATCTTAATCATTAAAAAGTGGGGCATAACATTGAAAGACGGACTTATCCACTTTTTAATGGTTAGGGTGAATGCAGTATTTGATTTTGTATTTAGATGTTATGTATATAGACTTGTTCTTCCTAGTTCACCATTAAACAGGCTACAGAGCCATTAGTTTCTTACATATTACTTAAAAAAAAAAAACCAAATGTTTCTACAAAAAAGGTCATTTAAGTTCTAATCAAAAGGAAGTTCCATCAACATTAGTCTTATAATATACTAATATAAGCTTCTTCCCAAAAATCTATCCATAAAAGCATCTCAGTTTGTGTTTTTCAACAATGAAGTTCTCAATCCAAATCCTGCGAAGGTTTTGATTTTTGACGATAAATGCCTTGGCCTGCTTTTCATTATCCACCAAATGGTCAAAAACAGTTGCAAGAAAAATTTCATCAAAACCTTCTGTCTTCATCACTTCATCATGAAGATCACTTATGACTAGTTGATCTTGAGAAAGTTGCTTAATAGCATTAGCAACCTTTCCAAATTTCCAGCTACTTTTTCTACACTTGAATCATCATCTTCTCGAGCTCACCTGCGACAATAAGACCTTTTTTGTTTAGATGATGTATTACCTGAAACATTTTTGTTCTCTGCTACCTTTTCAAATTCCATTGATTGATCGATAAAAGTGGAATTCACTTGTGTGCCTTGAGTATCTATGACTCCAAAAGACTTTGCAATACTCCTTATTGCAATGTCTTTACCAACCACTAGTGCCAACTCTTCATACATCTCAATCTTTTTATTCACATACTTTTCATGACTAGGATGAGCTTTTACTAAACATATACCAATTTTTTTGTCAATAACTTGAACAAATAAGAATAACATCAATATTACTTCCATGTAGACCTACAAACGAACCGAACTGTTCGCGAATCGGTTCAGTTCTAGTTCGACTATCTGACCTTTTCGAGCCGAACTCGCACATGGTATCGAGTTCGATTGCTCGATCGAACATGTTCGTGAATCATGTGGTTCGGTTCGACTATGTTCGTGAACAGTTCGGTTCGGTTCGAATTCGAGTTAGGTTCGATTATGCTAGTGTTCAGCGCAGTTTGGTTCGGTTCATTAGCTGCTCGAGTTCGAATTGTATTTCTTACATGTTTAATGTTTTTAAATTCTAAATACAAATAATTAGTTATTTCATATTAAATTTTAAAGTTTGTCTTATCAATAATTGTTAAATTTGTAGTAATTTTTTTTTATTACTTTAACATCTTTTTGTTTTTTTAATAATTGATTAGAAGTACACATTTTTATTAAATAATTAATAAATAATAATGTGTACTTCTTTACCTATACTTTAATTAAAATAATTATAATATTTTCATAAATTTTTTAACAATGATTGTTAGATTATTACAATTTATATCACTGTTAATTTAATAAATTATAACTCATGTCATAAATCACATAAATAATGTCATTAATCATCATGCAATGACAATTTGACATTAATTAAAGAATGATACAATACAATTGCTTACATTTGCGTGAGTTATTGAAATTGCCAAATCGAGATAGAGAATAGAGAAATCAAGTCATCAATGTATCGAGACTTTACTAATAGAGTAATAGTCATTGTACAATTACTATTGTACATTACATCAACCTATCGTCTATCAACCATATAATTAAAAGTGCAAACTTGATTTTAACAATTTTGAATTTTTTAGTGTTACAGACTTACAGTGTATATGTGAGACAGTGAGAAAAAATAATTGATTAACTTTGTTTTATGCAATTAAGTAATCATATTTAGTATAAAAAATAGTGTTTAAAAAGTTTAATAATCCAATAGAGCAATGTCACAGTACCGTTTGCATGAAATTAAAATGAGTTAATAATTTAAATTAAAATAAGCAAAAAGGTAAAAAAACACAAAAAGAAACAAAGTCTCTAAATTACTTTGAGCCTTTGATTTTAGAATTGTAGTTAATTTACAAAATTGTAAAATTTAATATATTACTTTAGGTTTTAAGAAAAAAATTATTTAGTTTTAAACAATATAATTATGGAAATTATAAACTTTTTATAAAATAATTCTCAAGATTTATTTTATTCAAAAGTTAATTGCCACATCCCTTTTGAATTAAAAATTCTTACTTGAGCAGTTGATCTTATTACTTATATTTCAGAACGGAAGAAGTATCTAGTAATAATACATTTCAAGGTTAACAACTTAACAATATTAGTTTATTAGATATTGAATTAATCTAAATCAACTAAATTCACATTATTTTAAATTTTAGAATTTTAGAATTTCATTATAAAAAAATCTCAAATAAGACTCTTTTTATGTAATAGATGGAGTATTTTGTTCTTTTGTTTCACCTAAAAGTAAAAAATGTAAAAATATGAAAATAATTAATTAATTAAGAAAGTAGTAATATCTCCATTTTGTTGGGTTAATTGAAAGTAGTAATATTTATTTATTCTAGACTAATTATGTAATTAATAATAATATTGACCACTACTACTAATTTAATATATATGAATATATTATAATATGATGTTATGATATATTATATCTTATTTGGCTATTCCTAATTCCTAAATAAGTCCGAGTATCTGAGTCCCCTTAGCCTTGTAATTAAAGTTTAAATTTTTCAAAAAAAATAAAAATATTTGGCTTAATTTTTGCGAACTCGAGTATGCTCGCGAACTTGAGCATTATAGTCGAACTCGAGCATATAGTCGAACCGATCTGCTCGCGAACTCGAACATATGCTCGAACTGTTTGCGAACACTAATGATCCGAACTCGCACAAGTGCGTTGGTTCGATAATGCTACTTGAACATGTTCGAGTTCAGTTTGAGTTCGATAATGTTCGGATTGGATCGGTTCGTTTGCAGCCCTACTTCCATGTATCAAAAGCAGTAAACAAGTTTCCATAATTTATTAAACTATTATTTACGTACCATTACTTCTTCATCACAGGTTTCTCTGTCACAAGTAATCGTTTGCAGATTATTGTGACACCCTCAAATCCGGGTCCCTTGAACCACGGGTTCGATGCTCACGTTACTATTCTACCCCGTCATTGCATTCATTCATTCTGAATAAAATCACTTAATTTACATTCATACATAATTATCCTAGGTTCTACATACCTTTATACATCTACATCTGTATCTGACATATAACAAAAAAGATAATATATACAATTACAACAATTCTCTATTTAAGCCTTCACGGTTGGCTAGCCTTTCCCTTTCCTTTATCCATACCCGACCCCTCGGCCTACTCAGGTTTAGCTGAAATATCATGTTTGAAAGGCAAGAGTGAGCATAAAATAGCTCAGCAAGTACATAACAAAATGATGGCATGATACTTCGAAATGGTGAAGGAAAATCATTTGTAATGAAACTAAATTATTTAAGATTGAATGAATCTTTTGAAATAAGCTAGTTTATTTACCATAGTCTGAAGCATTTACAATGAGTTTATGCTAATAACAGTTCAATGAATGAATATAAGAAATATACATCATAAGCTTTGCAGAATTATATGAAAATATGGAATTTGCTTGCTATACGGTCATAAGACCAAGAACACATTTAGAACAATACCAATCATAAGGACTGATACTGCCCGGTTCAGTCACAAGACTGCATATCAATTTAGATGTGTACTCTGGGTGATCAGCTCATCGTACTTTTATATTATGCACAACATAAACATCTAGCGACGCAACCACGGTATAAAATTATTTTCTTTTATCCTTTACTCCCATTTATCAGGGTTGTTCAATTACAGCATATCATAGAGTCCGCACCACAATAATGTGGATTGGAGCACATAACAATAAACATCTGAATACAACATGTATCATCATATGTGTCTAGCCGGAATCAAGATTGACATCAACCTTTTACGAAGTAGTTCAATGGTGAATGAACTTTACATGATCATATGAATGCATAACATGAATAACTATTCAATGATCTACAAATGGAAGTTCAGTTAGAAGATTTGCCTTTGTTCTCGTCTACCTCAATTGGTAAATTGTTTATAATCTATATGACCATGATATTGGTTCATGCATTAGTTATATACATATGCATGTCATAACTTTCTATACAAGCTATCATTTAGCTTTACATAACCCTTAACACACAACACATTGTTCTTTTATGCCTTAACACCTACCACATTGATCATTTTTATCAAATTATGATTTACATACATATATCCTTATCATTTAATATCAAAACATTTCATTTTGGACTTAAATAATTATTTTTTTCAAAGTCAGAACACTGCGCCCCGGTGAGGAACACTACGCTGGCCGCGAAAAGCTTGCAGTTTCACTGCGGCCCGGCGAGCTCTGGTGCCGCCCCCAGCGAGATCCTTGCAGTCCAACTGCGTCCCGGCGCAGTCTCCAGTTCAAAAGACTTCGCCCCGGCGTAATGCTGCAGAAACTGGAAATTTTTTCTTTCCAAAACTCTTTCTATTTTTGGCCCTAAGTTGAATTTTTGAGTTCCAACACAACACTTAGCACATATAACATGTATTTGACTTGCACGAACCTTCAAAACATTTAAAAATCTTAAAATGACATCATTTTTCAAAAGTTTCGTTTTAGGCGCCGACGAACGTTTTTAAACGTTTAAAACTCGCATTTATCGCCATAGACACCAAATGACTTCTAATTCAATTCTAACACGTGTATTTACATGAAACTTAGTTGTTTGACTTCATTTGACCTTCAATTTACAGATTATGATTTGGTTTACATACGAATCATTAGCTAATATTGTATTTTTTCTTCATAAATCATACATTTAAATCATCTATGAATCCTTGGTGCTCTCTAGCATGGGTTTTCACATATATCTAACATGATTAACACTTTGAACTAGGTTTCCATCATGTCTAGCAACACATAACACATGATCACCAATTAAATCATGATTTCTAACTTGAAGTCATACATGAATAGTGCACCACCTTTGTTATACTACACATGAGTTTAGGGTTTCATCAATTAATACACATATAACACATAGACTCATGCAAAACTTACATCTAGCCTCCAATTCATGCATGGCTACACTTATTCTTGCACTTAAATACATAAAGGAAGAGTTTGATGCTAGAACTCATTTATACCTTCTATGAGCTCTCTTTCTTCTTGCTACAAAGCTTGCTAAAGAAGAATTCTCCACCTTGATAGCTTAATTTCCTTCTCTTGCACACTTTTTCTTCAATCTCTCAAGCTATATGATCAAACCCTAACCTTTTCTTCTCTTTCTTTCTATAAACTCTTAGCTAGCACACTTGGATAATAGGATAATAGGATAATATGAAATGAAATGAACTAAGATATCTTGCTTATACTTAACAAATATATACATACATAATTTGTATGTATTTTCATAGCAACTAACTACACTTAGTTGGCTTAACTCATGCGTAGTTAGGGTTATACATGTCAATTCCCATTACTAAACAAGGCTAACTTGGTCATTATACACCTCTAGGACACCAAGGTCATTCTTCAAATTGTCAAGGGCTCTTTGGTCAATTGTCCAAAATCCTAGAGAATTAAATTTCCCATAAATCCATACTTGCTTAATTTCAATCTATTTCAAGTCCTTTTTAATTCAAATTTGTTTCATTAAGCTTGAATTTTATTCTTTAATCAAATAATACATCCATGACTTGTCCCAAAACACTTGTCACACCTCAACAATTTAATTTCCATTAATTAATTATCATAATTACAATATTCCAAATTTGCATAGCATTACAATTATCATCCCATCCAAATCCATTTTTGCTTTGAATTTTTGAAATAGTAATCCATAAGCTCTTCACGGTCCTCAGATGATTCTCTATAAATGTAGGTCGACACTCAACTCCAAATCTATCGCTAATAACTTAAGCTACCCTAACGAATGATTCATGCTTGAATGTATTGGTTGGTTTATTTCCTTTAAGAGTCTCGTCAACAAGAATCTCAAGCATCAAGCGATCCATTGGTACTAACCACCTAAATTGCTTGAGCTTACTTTATTTTTCCTTTGTCTTAGTCATTTTCTACAATGACGAAGATTAGTAACAATAACAAACAAACAAAAATAAACTTTAGAATTCAAAGATAGCATTATAGTTACTACAAAAGTTCAAGACAATCAACCTTAATGTACATACTAAAATAGAAGATAATTAATGTTACTTAGACGTAAAATATAATTTTGCAATGGCTACATTCCATTAATTATATAATCATTCCACATTATGTTCTATTTTTTGCTGTCCATTCTCTACTTTCGTCCCTTTCTTGACGTTGAGTTTATTGGGATCTTGCACTTTGATTTTGGGATTCAATTTTAGCATTTGTTATTACTGTAATTATGTCTTGAGGATCTATACTCATATAAAATTATGAATGATGCAACATGCTAGAACTATATCCACTTGTGTTTGAAATAACCAATGTGGTTCAGCATTTAATACACGAAAATGCTTTTTTAGTATTCCCAAACCTCCCTCAATAGTTGTTCGCAAGAATGAGTGACGAAAGTTGGAAAGTTCTTTTTCATTCTGAAGAGGATTATCACTAAACTCTTTTAAATGGTATCGAACACCACAATAAGGAGAGATTATTCCATTTCGTATACCACAGCCAGCATCACCAAGATAGAATTTACCTAACAAAATTACAGTAAATTTTATTACTTAAAAAATTGTTTATCAAACAAAATTTTAATTTATTAAACATACCTTGAGGAATCGCAAACCCCTTTGGCTTTTATAGTGCACTAGTTAGAATATGAGAGTCATGTGCACTCCCTTCCCAACCAACTAGAACAAAAGTAAATTTTAAATAAAAATTAATAACAACCAAGACATTTTACGTCGATCAAGTCAAACTCCCAAATTTGACTAGAAACCTTGCATATCACTAGAAACCTTTGCACGAACATGAGTCCCATCTATTGTTCCCACATAATCCTTTTAAATTTATAATATTTAATTAGTCTTGAATAATTTAGTCTTTGTTTTTTTTTAAATTCACACTAGTAATTAATATCAATACTTACCTCAAAATATGTAGAAAAAAAGAGATTTGTAATCGCATGAACAAATTAAAACTACTCATGGAAGGAAAGAAAGAAGCGAAGAGAAACCTATACCCAGAAATTGGCGAGTTCAAGTCAAACTCCCAAATTTGTAAAGCATTTAGGGCAAAAACCTTATGTATATGGAAGAGATAATTGAAAATAAATTAAAAAAATATTACCAAATTTTAATGATTTTTAGGGCCAAAACCTTATGTATATGAAAGAGATAAAGTAGAGAAGAAGATGGAAGAGATGACAAGAAGGAATAGAAAGATGGAAGAGATAAGGAGATAGAAAAATACCGTTGCAGAGAGAAAAAGAAGAGAAAGGGTTTCTCTGTTTTTTTTATAAAAATGATTTACCGAGTTATAATCGATATGAGATCCTCTGTTTCTTTGTGTCGAGATTTATGTCGACGGTTTTTAGCGTCTATGGCGACGGTATGTCTCGTAGCCATAGCCTTACAAAAAAATAGGACTATAGCGACGGTACATACCGTCGCCATAGACAGAGAAAATTGTCGCTATAGGCTTTGGCACAGAGAAACAGAGGATTTGGCTACAGAGGATTTGGTCCGTTGAAATCGATAAAATTGTTTTCCAAACTTTTAAGGGGTCTTTTCCTTTGACTGTAAAATACTTTCCATACTTAATTTTTTAAGGCTTACCAAACATCTAAAAATTGGGGAAAAGGTTTTCCAGAAAACACTTTCCGTGAAACAAACGGGGTGTTAATCTTTATTGTTTGAGTAATGTTTTCAAAGTTTATACGGTACGGAAGAAACTCAAGAAATTTATCATTAATTTTGTATTGTTATTTAGGAATAAATATTGGATTATTAATATAATTATTTAGTAGAATATTCTAGAAAATTTAATTATAGTAGTAGATTTTAGTTAGAAGATTGTTTCTTTTTTAAATTAGGATTTTTATTTAATCCCCAAGTATTGGGTTTTTTATTTAAACATTATGATACCTTATTATTTGTCAGATTCTGAAATATGAATTTATTGAGATTCAAGGTTTGTGCTTGTGTGTGTTTCTTTATCGATTCTCGGCGGGGATAGGTATTTTATTTCTTCTTTCCACCTTGTCGTGCATCAAAAGTATAAAGATTTCACTTTCTAAATCTGTAAACAAGTTTAGAAATAGGAGTCTATGTTCATTGATTGTTATAAGAAGCCCAATTTGACCTTTATTGTCAATCTAAAAAAATCTTTAAAAACTTTTAATTCAAAATTGATATAGTTCATTTTATAAGTTATTAAATTGAGAATTGCTTTTAGATAGGTTATAATATTCACAGTTGTACTAAAATCAAGTGGATAGGATCACTTCAATTTTAAACTTTAGAATTTTGAGAGTTGACTTTAAAAAGGTCAAAATGATATTTATTTTATTGGAATGGAGGTAATATTTACTACTGTGGCACCTACTTTACTTGAGTTAATCATATAATTAGACACAGATTCAATGAGTAATGATTTACAGCCCTAAAATCCAGTTCTAAAGCCAAATTTTACACATCTAAAACAACTGCCCTCAAAATTATAATGATTAAAAAAAACATGACCCTATGTTGGTAGGATCAGGTTTGATCAAAAGGAGTCAGAAGCATTCCTACATGCATGCATGATATGAGCTTAATCACACAATTTGAAAGACTGCTCCGATCATTACATTTTAAGGTTAGGTGCAAATTTGAAAAAAAAATACAAAAGAGTTCACTGCTGATGTTTTATTGGCATGAGAATTGGTCTATGTCAATTTGGTATATTTTGTTTTGCCTTAGCTCACCAGTCAATTTTGTTTAGGGAACTGTTATTGCGGGAGCTAATTTTGTTAATTCTAGAGCAATATACGAATCACTAAACAATTAGAAGTACAACATGATTGATACAACATTTTCTTTGATGTAACTAAAATCAGCTATGGCGTTATTGACAGACATTGGTTTCATCTTTACTTTTAGGCTAATCTTTCCTTTAGTTTTTTGGATAAGTACTTTAAAGGCTAATTCTATGTATTGATGACGGCTACTTTTGTCGTATACAGGACCCAAAGAGTTTGCTGAGTTATGGAGTTGCCTTGGTCAATGGCGGGTGAGTGGTCTAATTAAGTTTCTGTCGCGAGTTCAACTTTTCAAGTTAATCATAGTTGAAGCAAACATACTAAATTTTTTTGTGAAGTTATTAAGTAGTAAAGTAGGACTTGTACTGCATCTGCTAATGCAATTCATTTTAGTTTTTATGGTTTACTTATGCAATTTGTTTTGGGTTATTAACTTATAAATGTTATCAAGCTTTGTTACATAAACTCATGTAAGGCTGTTGGATGGGTGTGCGGGTAGAAATCAAGATTCGAGGGGCACATTAATATATTCTTAAATTGAAAGACTTATGGGGATGTGCCTGAATTATTACATTTAGATTTTTAAGTTATTAACAGAAATTTTATCATTAGTTAATTGATATGGTAAATCTGCGCTCTTGGTTCTTTTGAAGGAAACTATGCAAGTGCAACAAAAAGAATGTTTCAGAGGAGCTTCCTTTTGAGCTGCGATACATACACCAAAATCGTGCACTATGTTTTATATCATTTCTTTCTTTAAGTATAAAATTATGGGGATCGACTTTTTATATAATTTCAGAAAACATCAGCGGGTGCACAATTAAGGTGCACTTGGGTATTTTTTCTCTACGCTTTATATAATAACTTTTTTGAAAACTCCAAATGAGTGGCATCCTATATTCTACTCACACATTAGAACTGTCCATGCATGTTATAGCATTTAAAATGCATTTGAACTGTCCTTTCAAAGCAGTTGGTTTTCGGCTATTTAGATCTTGCTTTGCTTCAAAACCTATGGAATAATCCTCTTTTATTTTCTTGCACCGTAGGGCATTTTTGAGAGATTTGATAGGGATCGAAGTGGGAAAATTGATTCCACGGAGCTAAGGGATGCTCTTTACAGTCTTGGATACGCTATTCCACCTAAGGTTCTTCAAGTTCTGATTTCTAGATATGAGGATGGAAGTGGCCGGAGGGTTGAGCTGACGTTTGACAGTTTTGTTGAGTAAGACCTTATAAACTCAATCAAATCAAGTTATTTATTACTTCACATCAAGCTATATATTAACCTCAAATTACTTTTTTTCAATGTGCAGGTGTGGAATGATTGTGAAGGTGAGTAATAAATGATAACCGTATTTGCTCTTCATACTGACATATGTAGCTGATTAGTTATCCCTTCTTGACTATAAAAATACGTCCAACGTGTTATTAGAAAGTGATGGAATTTATGCAATCAATCAAATTTTATTTTGTAAAAAGTGCATAGGAATATAAATCACTGATCGGTCACATAGGCTGCAATCCATGTCCAAGAATGCAATTAGTGACTGTGATCTGAGGTTAACCAGCCACAGGTTCAGTTTCTTCTTCACCAATCCCTTGGCATGAACCTCTCATTGCTTACGATGGGGAATTGCTCCCCTTGAATTTCAAGGAGAACGATTACCGAGTGCTAAGTACATTTCGGGAGTTGTAATTTTCAAGAAGAAACATACTATATTCACAAGGTTTCGCCTCACTAGAGGTGCTGGTGGACCCTGACCCATGTGAGACGGAACCATGAGAAAATACTGAATTAGCAACTATTATATTCTCCTTAGAGGGATCATGAGTGAAAATGCAATACCCTATTTTTTGGTAAACATAAACAATTATCAACTTTTTAACCCTTTTACGCCCTCTGTGCCTCCGTCGTGGTTAGATAGTATGACCTGAGACCAGCAAGAAAAGGAAATGGATTTGATGTCTGTAAGTCTCTTAATCTTTTAATAAGTTTTATCTGATTTCTTCATTTCTCAATGTAATTCAGGGTTTGACAGAAAAATTCAAGGAAAAGGATTTGCGTTTCACCGGTTCAGCAACGTTTACTTACGATGCTTTTATGTCGATGATAATTCCCTTTCTTGTGTAATATCAAGGTTTTAATTGTACTTATCTCGGTTTGGCACAACAATTGTATATCCAATGATGGCTGTAAATTATTTTCTAGTTTGCAAGGGTTTTATCATATGAAGTACTATTCATTTGTTCTCGACTTTATTTTGTATATATGCATCCATTCGATTGTATTTGATTCCCCCCCCCCCCCCCCCCCCCCCCCCCAACATGAAAAAAAATTGGATATGGAGGAGAGGATTCCTAGTAGTTGTGCAAGAAGAAAATTAAATGACGGTGCTTTTGGGATGAACGAAACAACTGATCATAAGTGTATAGTCCATTAAAATTATATATAGAATATTTAGGTTTTAATTATCCGATGTAAACAGGGGCGGATCTACACTAGGGGCAGTGGGGTTTGTGTCCCCAAAGAATTTTTGGAAAATCTTATGTATATATGGGGTACTTATTTGCATATTTAAAAAATATACCCTCGTAATAGTTGATATTCTATTCATCTCATTGGATGAGTTTCATTTTTATTTTTTAAATTTGATTTTTAAAATTTGAAAATTTAAAATTGAGAATTAATTTAATTTAAATAATACAATTATAAATATTACTCTGATACACTCTATTTTACAAAGTGAGTCTTTTTTGCAAATCTTGTGAATTTTAAAGATATATATATTTTGGTTCATATTAACTCTTACATTATTGACTGTTTAGTTTTTATATTGATGGTGTGAATTGTTATGCTGAATTTAAGAATATGGTATAATTTTATACTACCAATAAAAATTTGTAGTCTTTTTTAACAAATTAATAATATCTCTGAATTTCATTTATATAATATACCACAAATAAATTTATTAGATATTAATACTTCGTTATATATACTATTTTCTTTCTAAAAGATGAGCATTAAAAAGCAAACCTTTATGCATTAAACACGCTATTTATTTAGAATTTTTCTCTATATATAGAGTAATGTTATGAATACAAATTATACACAAAAATTATGCACAAACAATATAAAAATAAAAAATAAAAATAAGGAGCGAGACTTACCATAGCAGGTATTACACATTTTTATTGATATATAGATTTTCGCGTCATACTCTATTTTTTAATAGTTAAGATTGATATTGTGTTTGGTGTTGTATTTTATTATTGTGTTTGTAAATTTATTCATAAAATAAACGTGATTCCAAATATTTAATTATAATCAAAGCAATTTTGCAATCGAAACATGTAGCGAGTTAATAATTGGGATTGGACAATTTTAACTAATTTAAAACATTTAAGCACTACTTCATCATTGAATTAGTTAAAAAAATATCAACCTAATAGACTATTTTCTTGTTTCTAGGATCATTTATAGGTACTCTAGCATTAAATAGAAAGGAAAAAGATGAACAAATCCACAACAAAAGTTTGAAGGACGTGGCATAAGAAGTATAGTATATTCTTCAAATGCAAATTATACAAATTTAAATAATAATAATACCAAATATTACACAATAAGATGGTCAACCTTAACAAATAACACAAACCAAGTAAAATTTATACTAAAGTTATCAACTATCATAAGCTTGTTAAAGAATTAATTGTATATAAATACTTACTACCCCATTAAGTTCCTGATTGCTTCATTTTTTTATTGGTTTCAATTTGAAGATCAATTTTCTATGCTATAAAGGTCACTTGACCTATAAACAAACAATTTCCGGTGCACCCACGTAGTGATGATGTTCAACGGTCAAGCCGCCATATATGATGAAAGTGAGAGCTCAACAATGGCCGCTTCCCTGCATATACACGTTGAATTAAAATAAGATTAAAATGCTTTAGAAAATTTCAAAAATTTCAAAGCAAAGCAGGGGGGGGGGGGTGGGGGGGTTGGGGGGGGTTATAGATCAGGTATTTAGAAAAGTCAAAGCAAATATCAAATCTTGTATTGACGATGAAAGTTATGGCCTACCCACCATGGTATAATAAAATTAGAACAAGAAAGTTGCAAATGGAACTCTGTTTGTGAAAGAGAGATTAATATAATTCATTGTACCGTGATGAACGGGGGCCCTCCTTATCATTCCATCAAATACGCAAATTTATTTTAGATTTTCTTATCATGTTTCCTCAATTCAAAGCACGTTATTAACAGTAAGCTAACCACGTTCAAATTAAGCACAATTAGGACCACCTGGTCCAATATTGTTCAGAATATCAGCTGGGAAATAAATGGTGGCGGCTTTCCAGTTGCTATGAAGGAGTTGTTGAGTGGATTCATCTATCTTATCCTTTCTATGGGTCCATGCTGATGCAAGAATTAGACATGTCGAAAGCCAACTTTCTGTGGTTCAAGCATCAAATTGATGCCACATCCCAACATGCAATGTTTTTTGCTGGTTATATATTAGTTTTAGAACACACGTATCGTTGATTTTCTTAATGATAAAATCCTGACAGCTTTACCAAACTTGGTAGTATGAACTCGAATGGTCAGAAATCAGCCCCCCCCCCCCCCCCCCCCCCCCCCCCCCCCCCCCCCTATGTGATCAAAACTTATTTTTGCTATAGGAGAACCCACCCCACCATACACAGAAAGTTGCGGCTTATACATGTAAAGTTGAAATTGACACGAGATGAGACCAAAAATGGTGGGCACTACTCCACCTAAGGCTGATGCAGCCCCCTTTGTTTTTTTTTTTCAAATTGTGAATTAAATATCAAGGATGTCATCGTCTTCAAATATGGGCATCACAATAAAGAGAAAATATATGAGCTTTCAACTTTGGCGGTTTATAGCAAACTGCCGAAAGATGACACTGATGGCGGCTTCTTTTCCTGATATAAGCAAGGTTGGACTTTTGTGTAGTTGGTGATGAGAATAATTTGTCTCGTTCACATGCATAATTGCAAGTGGAGATACGAAGGATGGAGACTACTACCGTATCTTGAATAAACAGTCGTGGAGGTGAAATATTCTTTGTAATTGAAGTGTTCAGACAGAACCTAACAATAATTTTCTAGCGCACACGTGATCCATGCATATTGTAGTTTTGTCTTCTCCAACAGATAGTTGCAAGTTCTTGACCGTAAAAGCTACTGCTATTCAAAGAGTACCCTAGTACATGATGCTCTCTCTTACATTTGAAAGTATAAAAAATCGACCTTGTAGAACCATGGCTCAATCATAATTAAAGGTTTTAACCAGATAACCGTAGTCAACTTCCTTGAAGTTTTAAACTAATAATGAAACTATAGTAAAATTAACAGCAGAACAATGAGTATGGAGGAAGGCTAACCCTTGCTTGTAACTAAATTTAGCATTCAAGTTAAAAGTGAATAAAATTAAATTTCTTACCTGCATGCGCCTTGTACTTCTGGAGCTTCTCCCCTTTCCAAGTTTCCCGAACCCAGTTTGTGGAACTTTCTAGCTCTCGAGCCAGAGTAGAAGTGCAAGGGAAACAAGGAGAAAGGTGATAACAGTTAAGGCCTGGAAACAACGACAGGAAAAGTATTAGGTGCATCATTTTTAAAACTTAACAAATCAATTGAGCAACTGTTGTTTAAAATTAACATTCGAATCAACTCCAATAAAGTAAAATTAACAGAATAAAACAATAGAGCAGATTAAAAAAATTAAGATGATACAAGTTTCTTACATTTTTCTGGGAAGCTGAATAAGCAATACGTGGAAAATTACCCTGTGGAGGATTACCCTGTGGAAGATTACCCTGTAACCCAATGTCATAAACTGGATTACCATTAGGATAATACAGCCCGTAGTTCCTTTCAGATGCCGGACCAGGCTTTTGATTCTCATTAAAAAGTGCAAAAACATATACGTCGATTGGTACTGATGGTCTTGCTGGAGTACCTTGTTTTTCCTCTATCCGGCGCAGCAAATTTCTATTGTATAGGCCTGCATTTTCAACTGTAGCTCCCACCTCATTGGGATCCCCCTTAGAAGGCCAACCCGTCTCAGAAATTTGGACTTTTACATCTGTATGACCCATTACTTTCATAGCTGAATAAACAGCATCAATTTGAGCATACAACATATTATCATAGTTCAGATTTGTTATCGGATCCTTAAACCCTGGGTTAGGTTGGAAAAGAACGTATTCCAATGAAACACTATCCGGGCTATCTTTGTATGCAAAAAACGGGTAAGCATTAATAAGGAACGGTGAGTTGGCCTGAGCATGAAAATTAAGAATGGGTTGTATGTATTCAGCAAGATCTTGTCTGAAAATTCCTGAAGATGGTGGGAATGAGGTACCTAAGATTTGTAGCGAATGCGCGGTTGTTACATAGACTTGTTTGTTTAGGCCAAGATTACCAAGAGCTGTATACACCGATTTCATTGCAGGTAGAAGATAAGACTTTAACTGATTATCATTGCCTAATAAAACCTCATTTCCAACAAGTATGCAAGAAATCTTGGTCTGGCTAAGGTATGGTTGAACATTTTCTTGAATCCAAGTTTGAGCTGTCATGGGGTCATTCATTGATTGAAGAAGTCCATTTCCAAGTCCAATGATGAATTCAACATTCGTATTGGAAAATGCAGTTAAAACTTTTGGGTCAGCATCATAGAGCTTCACTCTGCTGATGTTGAGTGATTTAAGGAGAGACGAAACATGGGAAGGAGAAGGGAGATTGTTGGCAATCTGACCATAGTTAATTCCAACTCCAAGGCTATGGATCCTAGCACATAAATCTGAATTCGTATTGGGAAAAAGTGAGATTTTTTTTTATTATTAGAGATCGCATTGGATTAAGAAGAAAATAAGCAGCAGAAATTTCATTAAAAAACTGAAAAACTTGTATGACTAGTTAAGAGATATGAATCATTATTTGATCACAGAAAGCAAAACCTTAAAGCAACCTACAATTCCAATCAATTCAAATGTACCAAAACTGCGAAAATGGATGTCAAAATCAATTTTCTGTTTGGAAGAAATATTTAAACAGGTTATAAACCAATTCAATAAAGGAAGACGAAGTACATAACTGATACACATACCATAGCTCAATTCAAAAGACCAGAGCCATTACAATGGAAGTCACATCAATAAGACATTCACCAGCATCAATAACAACTAAATTCATACAAATTAAGTAAAAGTTCTTATTCTATCCCATCAAATGATTCCAAATCATTAATTTTTCATTATGGGTATCAATAAGTTGCCAGAAAATTGAATTTTCCATTTCTGAATATGCAGAGTGGCAAAATAAGACATCAAAAGTCTGAATCTTGAATATCTCAGTTCTTGCAACCCCAATCAACAAAAGAAGTAAGACCCAAATGAGCATAACACAATTACTTCACATAGACAGCTTTAATTTCACATTTCCTTTTAAATCAAGAACACAAGAACCTACAATTTTCTCTCTCTTTTCAGCTTTGTTCATACTAGAAACCAAAACAAGAAAATAAATAAAAGCAAAAGATACAACTAAATTGAAGCTAGATTGAACTGAAACCTGATAAAGAGAGAAACAGAAGAAGAGCCCTGAAGAGGGTGGCCATTTCCTCAGCAATCTCTGCGAATTCTCCTCCCTCGGGAACTCCTAGGCCAGAAAAAGGCCCTTTATTGAAAATTGCCTTTATTTTTGTGTATTGTATAGAAAGTGTTACTATATTGGCTATTGCATATATTTATATAGGAATTCCAGTGATTTCTTGCTGTGCTTTCACATGACTGGCTTTCACGTATTCGGGGTCCCATTTTTAATGTCCTTTTCCGGTCCGGTTACCCAAGCTGATTTACCGACATACTGCTTAAAAATACACTATTTATTCCTTATAAGGCTTGACCTTCAAGTTTAGGAGTGACATGGAAAGGGGTTTAAGAAGAAAGGGGTTTTCTCCAACTTCTTACTGAAGAAATTGAGGGAATTTTTATAAGGTTTGTGAACTTTACTGGTGCATGTTCACAGGCCGGGCCCATAGTATAAAAAAAAAACTTAGACTTTGGGTTCCATTTCAAAGAAAGGACTCAAAATTTTAAATATCATAAATAATCGATATAAAAAAGTCTTAAAAAAATATAAGTTCAATCAATCATTTAGGACTCATAGTCAAATTCAAATATTAAATACCCAAAAAAATTAATAGTATAAAAAAAAAGTCTCATTTAAATAAAAAATATTAATACTCTCTCCGTCCCAAAATAAGTCATCAATTGACTTTTGTAGTCAAACTGACCATTTTTTAAAATAATAATTAAAAATATATATTTAGAGTTTCAAAAAAATAAACATTGAAATTAGTATTAGATTTTATGTTGTTTATAATGTTTATAAATTTTTTATATATATTATATTAAATAATAATAAGATATATTAATTTAAAAAATGATCAATTTGATCATAAAAGTCAATGAATGACATACTAGACATAAAAAGTCTCATTTAAAAATATTACTTTAGGTCTCAAATTATCTTAAGTCACCCATATATATTAATTGGGCAAGAAAGGGCTTTGCTGTTAATATTTTGGATACAATTGAACAGAGCTATAACTAGTTTAACTCAAGCGGTAAATAAATTGATATTACGTCATAAATGAGTTAAAATCGAGGAGTAAATGAGTCCAGGCCAATTTGTAACGTAAGGTCAAACCGAGCCTAGAATTAAAGTTCAATTCAAGTCCTAATAGTATCAACGTGAGTTATTTACTGGCTCATGCAAAAAGTTACAATTATTAATATTATCGATGATAAAAATATGCATTATACGTATAGATGTATAATTAAAATATTATATATAATTGAGTCGAGCTTGAAATATAAACGAGTTGAACAGAATCTGTAAACGAGTTAAAGTCAAATGTTGTGATCATGGCACTGATTCTTTGCATAGTATAATAACACTAACGTGTTTTGGTAATCGAATTGCGCATGCAATTTTGTCCATTCAACTAGAATAATTAGAGATAAAAGTAGTGGGTGCAGTGGTGTTAACTCGCAGTCAAATAATCATATACTAATAAATTCCTTTTTATTACCAAGTCCACAACATTAGATTATAGTGTAGCGGTACTTTATGTTCAGTTTTGACGGTATTTTTAATCCATTGCCCAGTTCAAAATGAGAGGGTAGGGAGATGACACGAATCTCCTTAAGAGCACACGTGTTTTACCCACCTCTCCCTCATCCGATCCTCCTCGGATCTCACGCTTCCTCGAAAGGTTCGGTCCATACTCCACACTCTACAGACAGCCATTGTAATACTCCTAAGTTCTCAAGTTCCTCATCATGTAAATAAGAAATCATCAAGTCTTAATCTCACATCACTCCTTTAGTAAAATCTAACTCATTCATTAGGCTATAGATAGAATATTACTCATTTGATTTTCTCACACCAACTTAAGGGCCTCCAATTTGAGTAAGGACCTTGTTGGGTGAGAGTTTTTTATAAAAAGACCTCCTTAGTTAAAATTTTGTCATCGAGGACGTAGGCAATCTGCGGAACTCGAAATTTTCGGGTATGTTTCTTATTTAATTTTTCTGTATTGTCATATTTTATTTTTTTATTTTAAATATTGTATTTAGTTTATTAGTTGATATTTTAGTATATTTTGTTAGTAATTAGTATTTTTGTATTGTTATTATTTTTGTAGTTTTAATTATTGTTTTGTATTTAGATTATTAGTTACTAGTTTTGGATTGGTATTATTGACTTTAATTATTGTTTTGTATTTAGATTATTAGTTAATAATTTTAGATTAACGTTATTGGTTTTAATTATTATTGCTATTTAGATTACTGTTTTGGCATAATAGTAATAGTTGTTTGAAAAAGGATTAAATATTGAAAGAATATTTTTGTAAATATACTTATAGTTATTTTGAAAAAGAACTAAAAAAACTGTTAAATAATATAATTGTCCTAATGACATTTATTTGTCCTAAATTTATATTTAGGAATCGTTCGACTATTAATTTTGTGTTCAGCAATGTCGAGGTAAGTGACTCTCCGAGCTGTTTAGTATTTTCGAACTGTATAGTGTAAGTGACTTTCCGAGCTATTTAGTATTTTAAAATTATTGTTTATAATTATGTATGCTTTAGAAATTATTCGGATGCCTAAATGTATTGTTTCAAAAATTGTTATTCTTTATTTAAGGCTTCCATTTGAATGAAAATGTTACACTTATATTTTGTTAAAAACCCGGATCAAGTATTAAAATAGAATTTTGATTTAGAAAATGAGATTATATGATTTTGAACTGTGAAATAAGTATAGTTTAGAATATCGAAAATATTGAAAAATTGCTTTTAGAAACCTCAATCCGACTATGTATTGAAACCGTTAGTGTTTACGCTAGTTCCGGAACAATTTAGGACCTATTAAGGCGCACACCATTAGATACCCTTCGGGGGGCGCTCTTCGAGGAGCGTGCATGATAAGATACCTTAGTAGGGGGCGTATCATTGACATTATCGAACATAAGGGCCGTGTTACAGGGCTGTTGTAACCTTAGTCGTTCTATGGATTAAAAGATACATCGAATATATTGAACTTATCGAAATCGTTAATCGAATATATTGAGCTTATCGAAATTTAACTTTGAATTGTGTTTTATAATTATTGATTTTGGTTTTGAATGTATATATCGACTATTATTATCGAACAAGAAAAGTTTTTTTTCAACCAGTATGTTACTATTGTTATTGAACAAAAAGTTATTTCGAAAAGATTTTACAAACTGTACTTGATCCACCTAAATAGTAAAGATTATTACTTGCTGGGCTTTACCGCTCACCCTTACATTAATTTTTACAGGATACCTTATTAAGAGCCAAGCATTGTGGATACACTTTTGGGGAGGGCTGAAGTTCTTTTAGTTATGGCGGTTATTAGTAATTTGAATTTGATAAGACTTTTATACAAGGGAGTTGTGTCTCCAAATTTATGCTTTCAGTTTTTAGTTATTGAACTTTGGTGTAATTTTGATAATAAAAGACAGTTCAGTTTCAAGATGGTTTCATTATTGTATTTTCATTTGGGCTACGCTATTGATATTGTTGTCTTGCGAGCCTTCGGGTTTGCGGCGTGTGACACTTCGGACATATAGCGGGTTCGGGGTGTTACAGCCATGCCCACATGTTTTTGTAAGGTTTTTATAAATTTATATTTTAATATTTAAAATATATTTAAGTATATTTTTTTATTTTTTTATTAAATTAAATGTATTTTCTGAAGTTTAAATTGATTAAAATATCTCTAAAAAAAATGAGCTAAAAAAAAATACACCCTCATTTTTGACTCGTTAAAACTTAAAAAAGAATTTTGAGATGTATTCAGCTACTGTTGGGTTGTGTATTTACTGGTACTTACGAGCCGTTTATATTGGGTTTGAACCTTATTGTTCATCAGGCTTAGTATGCACACAAGAGGATTATTTAGATCTGATGCACTTGTGATAGCCTCCTAGTCATTTTCGGATAGTTAATGACTTACCATATCTAATTAGAATTGGTATGGGAGTTACCAATTCAATTGTGGCTATACTAGGGTGGTTACCTTCTCCAAATATATCTCCAAGATATGATTCCTAAAAGGAGTCGTAACCCTAAGAAGCTAAGTAAGTACTATAAATACTAGGTTAACAATTGAGGTAAAGGATCTAGCTTTCACAATACTTTGCCCTACTAAACACTTTATGCCTCCATTGTTAACACCTTTCAAAGTTTGTACTTACTCTCATACTAGAGGTGTCCCCTAGCGGCCCAAGCAGTCGAGGACTTTTGGTGGTTCTTTCTGTTTAGGTTAACGTCCCAGCCAGTGGTTGAACGTACGGATAGATTCGAGCGTTAACATTGGCGCTATAACAGTTCAAAAGAATTTGATTTGGACTTGGTCATTTAACGGGACCACAAAACCTCTTAACATAAGATATGTGATCAGTATGAGACAATTATTCTTTGGTATAAAGATTTCGATTCGTTATCTGCAAATTCTTAGGCCAACCTTTCGAATTGAAGTCCTTCAGATCCCGAAGACTTACATCTTCGATCCGAAGTTTAAGGAATCCTGTAAAAAGTGTTCTCTTTAAATTTGATGCCTCCAGGCTCCCGAAAGTTTGCCCACAAAGGTTTTGAAGTCTCGGACTCCCAGAGTCTTCTATCTACTCTTTCAACTTATTTTATATGCTGAAGGAGTGGGGGACAATGTTGGGTTACGTATTTAGTAGTGTTGATGGGGCGTTCATTTTGGGCTCAACCTTTATTGTCCATCAGGCCTAGTATGCGTACAAGAGGATCCTTTGGATCCGATACGCTTGGGCTAACCTTCTAGTCACTTTTGGATAGTTAATGACTTACCATATCCAATTAGAATTGGTATGAGAGTTACCTATTCAGTTGTGGCTAAGAGGCAGTTACTTTCTCCAATTGTATATCCAAGATACGATTCCTAAAAAGAGTCATAACCCTAAGGAGCGAAGTATTATAAATACCAGATTAAAAATTGAGATAAAAGATCTAGCTTTCACAATACTTTGCCCTATGAAACACTTTCTACTTCCATTGTTAACACATTTCGAAACCTGTACTTACTCTCACACCAAAGGTGTCCCCCAGTGGCCCAAGTCGTCAAGGACTTTTGGTAGTTCTTTATGTGCAGGTCAACGTCCTAGCCAGTGGTTGAACGTGCGGTCAGATTCAAGCGTTAACAGATATGTTTCAAATATTGAGATGCAAATTTCAATAGTTTTATAAATTTTAGGATGCAAACTATATTTTAAATCATCTATGTATAAATATTTAACATTAACTATTTCCATTTATCTATATAAGATCTAGTTTACTTTTTTATAGTTTATGTTACGATATTTTAAAGTTTTAGAATTAAAGTTATAATTAATTATTTAATTTTGATTATTATTGAGGATATATTATATAAAAAAATTAGTAGTTATAAAATTTGTTATTTTCAAATTTAAGCTTAGATTGAAGTAATAGAATAAAAAGTTTATTTGGTAAAAATTGTTTCAACAATTATAATCTATTTCGATGAAATAAATACTCGTTATATTCACTTGTTTTTTATTTCATAAGAGTAATAATGAAATGAGACCTATTCGAATAGAACGAATGAATATGACAATTATGTCTTTCTATCGCATTACTCGTCACCACGGGCCACCACCAACAAAACATATATTTGATATACTAAAAAAATATTTCATTCCTCAGTCCATTAATTCCATTTCTTCAACTCAAATAAAACTGTGTTTTAGGGGGGTGAATTTATATAAGTGGTCAATGAATGAAAAGACTGGTTTTAATTTACCGTAGATAAAAGAATTTTGGCAAAAAAAAATTCCTCCATTTATTCAACCGTTGTCATCTTAATTTCTTGACCGGTAGGCGGTAGTTCGATGATCACATGAAGTAGTAGCAGGCAGGGTTAACTCATAGGTTACACACATATTACTTTTCTGACATGCTGGAATTTTCCTGACCTTACCCATGTACCAACGGAGAACATATAGAACTTAAATAAATTCATATATATATAAATATATATATATATATATATATATATATATATATATATGTATTATATTTTCTCTATTTTAAATTATAAAATTTCTATTAATTTTTTAAAAGTTAATTTAAAATATTTTTAAATTTAAAATTGACATGATTCATTTAAAATTTTAAAATAATAATACTTTTTAAATAATTTATAATATTCATAATTGTATTAACATAAAGTAAATGAATTCATATTAATTTTAAAATCAATATTAATCTCATAATTTAAAACGGAGAGAGTATATTCCAAACTATTTGAGGGCCATTAAAAACTCAAATAACTCTCTCCTTTCTAAAACTAGATACATTTATAAATAGACTATATTTAAGAAAAATGTTTTTTCTTCTTCTAATGGTATAATTATAATAATCAATCAACTAAAAATAAAAGTAAATGACATGATATAAATTTCATATCAACAGACAATATATATATATATATATATATATATATATATATATATATATATATATATATATATATATATATATATATGTGACGCCCCCAAATTTGAGCCCACACAGCCCAAACTTGAGTCGTCAAAAGACTACAACAAAATTATTACAACAAAGCACAACGTACAACAATACAGTGTATAATAATACACAACTAAGTCTTCACTATTATTGCCACACTATTTTACAACATGTGAAGACTACGACAGCTATTCCTCAGACTCTCACTCCATTCCCCGGCTAGACCCTGTTACGTTTTCATCTCCTGTAATGGAACAAAAGAAAGGATGAGCTCAAATAGCCCAGTAAGAAATATCATGACTAAGATAATGACGAATAAATTATCATTAGCCTTCAACAGTTGAGTTCTTGATAGAATACAATAGACTACAAGGTTTATATCAAAAACTGTAGTTAAATTCTTAAACAACGTTCAGATCAATAATAGCAGCGGAATGAGCAATCTATTAGAAGAATAATGCAGACTATAATGTCCACTCGCTTCTCTTTTTTGTAAAAATATCATCAACTTTTATCATCTGAAATACCATTAGTCATGATAAAAATTCACAGTTCCTGATCATAATCATGCAGATCAACAGTTCATATTTGCACTACGGGCCAAAGACATTTAATATAACACCAACGGTCATGATTATACCAGATTCAGCCTTTGGTCATAATCATACCAATCAACAGTTCATCTTTGCACTACGGGCCAAAGACATTCAATATAACACCAACGGTCATGATTATACCAGATTCAGCCTTTGGTCATAATCATACCAATCAACAGTTCATCTTTGCACTACGGGCCAAAGAGAACATTCACCACGTGCCATAAAAGACACCGAACAGATGTATTGCCTTTAACCTAGTATATCGCCTTTAACCTATCATCTGTTCAACAATTATATCACATCTGTGCCCCCGGCCACAGATATTCACAACAGCTTAATTCTTGATGATTAATACAAATAACAGTGATACAAATGATGAATAGAAGAACAGGATAAATAATAAGTATCGAAAGTTTACTTTGTGCAGATTCAAATAATGTCCAAATTGCCAACATGATGTGGAGTGAAATTTAAAAATGATATTCAAGATCCACAGTTCAGAATAACGGTTACAGTTCAATAGAAAGGTTCACGTAAATAGGAAGGTTCAGTTGAAATAATGAAGTTCAACTATTATGGAACATATAATATTTTCAGGAATTATAGAAGCAATAGTTCCATAATAAGTTTCGATTTAGGAGTATGAAAGAAAATAATATCCCTTACCGTAGCAGGTTTGATTAACAAAAGGTGAAGGGAATTAATATCCCTTACCATAGTAAGTTTGAATAATGGAAGATGAAAAAGATGGTATCCCTTATGAGTATAAAGGAAAATGATATCACTTACGAATATGGAATAAAAGTGTCATGTGATAATTTGTGTAGACAAATTATTTCCACACGAGACAAATAAAAAGGGTTATTCACCAACAGGCGATAATCCGCACCGTAAGGTTATTCCCATCAATTTGAATACGAATAGTTATTCACCAAACAGGCGATAATCCGCGCCGTAAGGTTATTCCCATCAATTTGAATACGAAGAGTTATTCACCAAACAGGCGGTAATCCGCGCCGTAAGGTTATTCCCATCAATTTGAATACGAAGAGTTATTCACCAAACAGGCGATAATCCGCACCGTAAGGTTATTCTCAAAGATTAATAAGGAATGAATACAAAAGGTTATTCACCAACAGGCGGTAAACCGCGCCGTAAGGTTATTCCCACAATTTGAATACATGGAAGTAAATGGCACAAGAAAGAAACGATATTATTTTCGAGAATCAAAGAATGATAATCCCTTCAAGTAAGAAAGAAAATAATATCCATTTATGATGATGCAAAGAATGATACCCCTTACCGTAGTAAGTTAGAATACGAAAGAAGATGAAATAATATGATATTCCTTACCACAGTGAATTTAAGAGTGTGAAAAGAATAATATTCCTTACCGTAGTAAGTTTAAGAGTATGAAAGAAAATGAAATTCCTTACCGCAATAAATTTAAGAGTGTGAAAAGAATAATATTCCTTACCTTAACACGTGACTGGATATTGATTTAAATGAGGTTGATCAACCTATATATTTATAATATAAATTAGTAATTACCACATATAAATTTCAAAGTGTATGATAATTCATATATTATGAACTATCAAAATTATATATATTTAACATAATTTTTGTAGTATAATATAACAACTTTAAAATAGTTTTTAAAATAATATTTCAAAATAAATCTTCCAAAGAAAGCTTTTATAAATGAATCTTCTCAAAGAAGAGTCTTCTAAGGGAAGATTTGTGAATACCGTGAAAAATAGGAATTTATGAAATTACTACTCTTTAATAAAAGACTTACTTGAAAAATTCCTGCACTCCTTTTGGCTTTCAAACTCTCAAAATAACCTTACTATTCTCAGAGAAAACTCATAAAATTCTTATAGAAAAATTTTATGTTTTAGGTGTGATTTTTCTATTCAGCTGAGCAAGCTATTTATAGGAGAAAATAAGTTACTATGCGTGGTAGGTGGGCTGAAAAATATTCAGCAGAGGCTGCTGCGCAGCCTCCACCAACCCACTTCAGCAAATTCACATTTCTCACATTTCATGTGGGCCCCACAATGGGTCCCACATGTTTCTTACTATTCACGTACTATTCACGTCACTATTCACGTTACTATTTCAAATAGTAAAATTAATTATTATTATTTATTTATTATTCCTGTGAGTCCAACATATAAAATAATGTTACCACAATAATGTAAGAAACACGTTACATATTTTTATTAATTTAATAATATAAATTATAGTGTATTTGCTACTGTGACAATTATTAGATTCAATAATTTTAAACTACAGTGCACCAACAATTATTGACTCGATGATATGAAATACAGTGTAATGACAATTATTGAATCAATAATGCAAAATACTGTGTAGCAACAATAATTGAATTGATAATATAAAATATTATGCAGTGACAATTATTGATGAAATGATGCGTAACAGTTACGGTGTCAATAATATGAGACACTGTGCAATACCGTGTGCTACTGTAGAGTACCGCATGCTACAGTAAAATACCATAAATTACCGTATGCTAATATTCTTTTATCACCGGTATTTTAACAGTTAACACCGTTGACTATTTTTATTTAAAAAGGTTACTTCTGTCGTTTTCTATATCCGACAAATATTCCGTTGTGGGGTCCACAAATAATTTGTTATTTCGGCGCCGTCGTATGGCCCGAATATTCCCCGACAAAACGAATATTCCCCGACAAAACGAATATTGTCCGTCAAAATAAAGTTTGCACATAACATCCTTAACTTTCAAATTTCGTCAATTTAACCACTTACTGTTTCATGAAAAATATATATGAAGAAAAATTAAATTTTATATTTCATAAAATTCGGGGTCTTACAACCTCCCCTCCTTATGAAATTTCGTCCCCGAAATTGACGTACCTGACATTTCGAAGAGGTAAGGATATTTAGATTTCATCTCGGATTCTAGCTCCCAGGTCATTTCCTCAATATCTTGGTTCCTCCATAAAACCTTAACTTGAGGTATAACCTTTGAGCGTAGAATCTGCTCTTTCTTATCTAGGATCTTAACAGGTACTTCATCGTACGTTAAATCCTCTTCTATAACGTCTGCTTCTAACTCAATGACGTGGTTTGGGTCCTTCATATATTTACGTAACATAGATATGTGAAAAACGTTATGGATGCGAGACATACTTGGTGGTAGGGCTAGTCTGTAGACTACGGTTCCTATTCGATCGAGGATTTCAAATTGGCCAATAAATCGAGGGTTAAGCTTTCCTCTCTTTCCGAATCTCGTAACTCCTTTCCATGGAGAAACACGTAAGAATACATGATCTCCGATGTTGAATCTCTCATCTCTCCGATGAAGATCGGCATAACTCTTTTGTCGTTCTTGCGTTGTCTGTATTCGTTGTCGGATCATTTGGATCTTTTCGGTCGTCAAGCGTACCAACTCGGCTCCCAACATTTTTGCTTCTCCTACCTCATTCCAACATACTAGAGAGCGACACTTGCGTCCATATAAAGCCTCGAATGGAGCCATACCTATACTTGCTTGGTAACTGTTGTTGTAGGAAAATTCCACCAATAACAAGTAATTATCCCAACTTCCTTTGAAATCTAGTACGCAAAGTCTTAAAAGATCTTCGAGGGTCTGGATCGTCCTTTCCGATTGTCCGTCCGTCTGAGGATGGTATGCAGAACTGAATCGTAGCTCAGTGCCCATAGCTTTTTGTAGACTGATCCAAAATCGTGAAGTGAATCTAGGATCTCGATCAGAAACTATGGAAACTGGCATGCCATGCAATCTCATAATCTCATTTATATACATACCGGCAAGACGTTCAAGTGAAAAGTTTTCTCGTATAGACAAGAAATGAGCGGATTTGGTCAGTATATCTACGATGACCCAAATTGCATCTAAGCCTTGAGAAACTTTGGGTAGACCGTCACGAAGTCCATATTGATGTGTTCCCACTTCCATTCGGGAACCTCAAGTGGTTGTAATGGACCCTTAGGTACTTGATGTTCTGCCTTAACACGTTGACAAGTTAGGCACCTTGAGATAAACTCTGCAATCTCCCTTTTCATATTGTTCCACCAAAATGTATGTCGAAGATCTCGATACATCTTGGTACCTCCTGGGTGGATTGCAAATGGCGTGTTGTGTGCCTCCATCATGATTTTATGCTTTAATTCAGGATTGTTAGGAACACAGAGTCGAGAGTTAACTCGAAGTATTCCTTTCTCGTCGATGACACCTTCTTGTACTTGCTTCATCATATTCATCAGTTCCGGATCGGTAGCTTGAGCAGCTTTAATTTTATCGATTAAAGCCGGTTCTACTCGCACGTGAGCAATCTTCGAGTGGGTCCCTGGTGTCTTTAGCTCTATCTCCATCTTTTGTAAGTCGTACAAAATACGCTTTTGTGTTGTCAGCATTGCGCTTGTACTCGCATAAGATTTTCTGCTCAAAGCGTCAGCTACAACGTTCGCCTTTCCCGGGTGATACTGGATTGTGTGGTCGTAATCCTTCAACAGCTCAAGCCAACGTCGTTGTCGCATGTTGAGTTCTTTCTGGGTGAAGAAATACTTGAGACTTTTATGATCTGTATAGATATCCACTTTCTCTCCGTACAAGTAGTGTCTCCAGATCTTCAACGCGAAAACGACTGCTGCCAACTCTAGATCATGAGTAGGATAATTTTTCTCATAATCTTTGAGTTGTCGAGAGGCATAGGCTATAACCTTTCCATGTTGCATAAGGACACAGCCTAGACCTTTGCCTGAAGCATCGCTATATATGACGAATTCTCCTGATCCTGATGGAATGGTCATAACAGGAGCTAAAACAAGTCTCCTTTTGAGTTCTTGAAAACTCTTCTCGTATTCCTCGCTTGATATAAATTTTGTACTAGAACGAATGATACCGATGTCTAATAATTAAACTTTCAACTCTTGGTGTTCTATGGGAGCCATTTGGTATGGAGCTTTGGAAATGGACTTTGTACCGGGTTCAAGATCAATACAAAATTCAATTTCACGGTTTGGGGGTAAGCCAGGAAGTTCCTCAGGAAAAACGTCAGGAAACTCATTAACAATGGGAATATCATTCAAGTTTGACGTATTTTTGTTCAAATCAGTGACATGAGCTAAAAAGGCTTGACATCCGTTTTTCAATAAACGAATGTCTTTATGGCTAGAAATAACAGTTATAGATTTCAATGGTTTAGTTGCTTGAATTTGCATGACAGGTTGATTAGGAATATGAAAACTAATAATCTTATGAAAACAATCAATTTTAGCATGATGGGTAGTCAACCAATCAATTCCTAAAATCACATCAAATTCATGCATCTCCAAAGAAATAAGGTCAACAGGTAATGTGAGGTTGTTGATTTGAACTAGGCAACATTTATAGATAGTAAATGTAATAGGTATTTCTCCCAATGAGGTTTCAACTGATAAGACAAGATTTAAGTTTTCAGAAGTCAAATTTAAACGTTGAGCACATGTAGGTGAGATAAAAGAATGGGTAGAGCCAGTATCTAACAGAGCGTAGAATTCACGAGAATTTATGAATAACTTACCAGTTATCACCTCCTTCGGTTTCTTGACTGTTATCGTCAAATCGAATCCCGAGTACTTCATTCGGATCTTCACGTATTTCAACCATGGGAATACCACTAAATAATTCTCTAACGAACTGTTTCTCGGATTCCTCAACTTCATCAGTAGTAACGTACCAATGATTTCTATAAGAATAGTATTTTCGATAGACTGCAGTTTCCATGATAGTGACTAACTTAACCTGAATTCCTTTAAATTGTAACGCCCAAAAGTATAGAAACATCATTTTTAAATAATCTTGAAACTCATAACTGGAACACCATAAATCCCAAAGACTAATATGAAAAGTCCATATATTCTGATCCTTTGTTATAGAGCATAACCAGGTGATATGACTCTCCCAATTAGTGAGTAAATTAAAGGCAATAATTTTCGCAAGTTCATTACTTCCTTTAATTGCTTCTAATAATGGATCTGGAACGACTGTAGCAGAACTTTCACCTTCATCCTTACTGGATAGAACACGCATAATTTTTGCCTTAGGCAAATGATTCAACTCTGAGTTTGTAAGAAGATTATGCGTCGCCTCTTGTTTTGCAGCTACATTTGTTTCGGTCATTTCATAGTTAACCTCCTGATTTCCAGATGTCATACCTAACTGTTGTCACAAAATAAATGTTAGTTCAAATAAACTGACTCATCACTTCATGTCCCTATATTCAAATCAACTCATTAGATAATAAAATCTAATTTAGGTGGGACACACTAGTGACCGATTCTATTCGTCTCTCCCCTCCTAATTCTAACCACAGATCTCCATTAAAGACCATATCCCTAAGCTCTGATACCAACTGTGACGCCCCCAAATTTGAGCCCACACAGCCCAAACTTGAGTCGTCAAAAGACTACAACAAAATTATTACAACAAAGCACAACGTACAACAATACAGTGTATAATAATACACAACTAAGTCTTCACTATTATTGCCACACTATTTTACAACATGTGAAGACTACGACAGCTATTCCTCAGACTCTCACTCCATTCCCCGGCTAGACCCTGTTACGTTTTCATCTCTTGTAATGGAACAAAAGAAAGGATGAGCTCAAATAGCCCAGTAAGAAATATCATGACTAAGATAATGACGAATAAATTATCATTAGCCTTCAACAGTTGAGTTCTTGATAGAATACAATAGACTACAAGGTTTATATCAAAAACTGTAGTTAAATTCTTAAACAACGTTCAGATCAATAATAGCAGCGGAATGAGCAATCTATTAGAAGAATAATGCAGACTATAATGTCCACTCGCTTCTCTTTTTTGTAAAAATATCATCAACTTTTATCATCTGAAATACCATTAGTCATGATAAAAATTCACAGTTCCTGATCATAATCATGCAGATCAACAGTTCATATTTGCACTACGGGCCAAAGACATTTAATATAACACCAACGGTCATGATTATACCAGATTCAGCCTTTGGTCATAATCATACCAATCAACAGTTCATCTTTGCACTACGGGCCAAAGACATTCAATATAACACCAACGGTCATGATTATACCAGATTCAGCCTTTGGTCATAATCATACCAATCAACAGTTCATCTTTGCACTACGGGCCAAAGAGAACATTCACCACGTGTCATAAAAGACACCGAACAGATGTATCGCCTTTAACCTAGTATATCGCCTTTAACCTATCATCTGTTCAACAATTATATCACATCTGTGCCCCCGGCCACAGATATTCACAACAGCTTAATTCTTGATGATTAATACAAATAACAGTGATACAAATGATGAATAGAAGAACAGGATAAATAATAAGTATCGAAAGTTTACTTTGTGCAGATTCAAATAATGTCCAAATTGCCAACATGATGTGGAGTGAAATTTAAAAATGATATTCAAGATCCACAGTTCAGAATAACGGTTACAGTTCAATAGAAAGGTTCACGTAAATAGGAAGGTTCAGTTGAAATAATGAAGTTCAACTATTATGGAACATATAATATTTTCAGGAATTATAGAAGCAATAGTTCCATAATAAGTTTCGATTTAGGAGTATGAAAGAAAATAATATCCCTTACCGTAGCAGGTTTGATTAACAAAAGGTGAATGGAATTAATATCCCTTACCATAGTAAGTTTGAATAATGGAAGATGAAAAAGATGGTATCCCTTATGAGTATAAAGGAAAATGATATCACTTACGAATATGGAATAAAAGTGTCATGTGATAATTCGTGTAGACAAATTATTTCCACACGAGACAAATAAAAAGGGTTATTCACCAACAGGCGATAATCCGCACCGTAAGGTTATTCCCATCAATTTGAATACGAATAGTTATTCACCAAACAGGCGATAATCCGCGCCGTAAGGTTATTCCCATCAATTTGAATACGAAGAGTTATTCACCAAACAGGCGGTAATCCGCGCCGTAAGGTTATTCCCATCAATTTGAATACGAAGAGTTATTCACCAAACAGGCGATAATCCGCACCGTAAGGTTATTCTCAAAGATTAATAAGGAATGAATACAAAAGGTTATTCACCAACAGGCGGTAAACCGCGCCGTAAGGTTATTCCCACAATTTGAATACATGGAAGTAAATGGCACAAGAAAGAAACGATATTATTTTCGAGAATCAAAGAATGATAATCCCTTCAAGTAATAAAGAAAATAATATCCATTTATGATGATGCAAAGAATGATACCCCTTACCGTAGTAAGTTAGAATACGAAAGAAGATGAAATAATATGATATTCCTTACCACAGTGAATTTAAGAGTGTGAAAAGAATAATATTCCTTACTGTAGTAAGTTTAAGAGTATGAAAGAAAATGAAATTCCTTACCGCAATAAATTTAAGAGTGTGAAAAGAATAATATTCCTTACCTTAACACGTGACTGGATATTGATTTAAATGAGGTTGATCAACCTATATATTTATAATATAAATTAGTAATTACCACATATAAATTTCAAAGTGTATGATAATTCATATATTATGAACTATCAAAATTATATATATTTAACATAATTTTTGTAGTATAATATAACAACTTTAAAATAGTTTTTAAAATAATATTTCAAAATAAATCTTCCAAAGAAAGCTTTTATAAATGAATCTTCTCAAAGAAGAGTCTTCTAAGGGAAGATTTGTGAATACCGTGAAAAATAGGAATTTATGAAATTACTACTCTTTAATAAAAGACTTACTTGAAAAATTCCTGCACTCCTTTTGGCTTTCAAACTCTCAAAATAACCTTACTATTCTCAGAGAAAACTCATAAAATTCTTATAGAAAAATTTTATGTTTTAGGTGTGATTTTTCTATTCAGCTGAGCAAGCTATTTATAGGAGAAAATAAGTTACTATGCGTGATAGGTGGGCTGAAAAATATTCAGCAGAGGCTGCTGCGCAGCCTCCACCAACCCACTTCAGCAAATTCACATTTCTCACATTTCATGTGGGCCCCACAATGGGTCCCACATGTTTCTTACTATTCACGTACTATTCACGTCACTATTCACGTTACTATTTCAAATAGTAAAATTAATTATTATTATTTATTTATTATTCCTGTGAGTCCAACATATAAAATAATGTTACCACAATAATGTAAGAAACACGTTACATATTTTTATTAATTTAATAATATAAATTATAGTGTATTTGCTACTGTGACAATTATTAGATTCAATAATTTTAAACTACAGTGCACCAACAATTATTGACTCGATGATATGAAATACAGTGTAATGACAATTATTGAATCAATAATGCAAAATACTGTGTAGCAACAATAATTGAATTGATAATATAAAATATTATGCAGTGACAATTATTGATGAAATGATGCGTAACAGTTACGGTGTCAATAATATGAGACACTGTGCAATACCGTGTGCTACTGTAGAGTACCGCATGCTACAGTAAAATACCATAAATTACCGTATGCTAATATTCTTTTATCACCGGTATTTTAACAGTTAACACCGTTGACTATTTTTATTTAAAAAGGTTACTTCTGTCGTTTTCTATATCCGACAAATATTCCGTTGTGGGGTCCACAAATAATTTGTTATTTCGGCGCCGTCGTATGGCCCGAATATTCCCCGACAAAACGAATATTCCCCGACAAAACGAATATTGTCCGTCAAAATAAAGTTTGCACATAACATCCTTAACTTTCAATTTCGTCAATTTAACCACTTACTGTTTCATGAAAAATATATATGAAGAAAAATTAAATTTTATATTTCATAAAATTCGGGGTCTTACAATATATATATATATATATATATATATATATATATATATATATATATATATATATATATATATAAATTTAATTTGAAACAGAGAATAGTAATAAACTTATACAACCAAAATTAGAAATATATTTTCATTATTTTAAAACATTCGAAAGTTTATTTAGCAAAATCAGTCATAACTAATTGCTACAAATTAACTAAAAATGCTAATAATTATTATATTTATTTATTTATTTCAGAATTTTTAAAAAACTATGCATCAATTTTTAATTTTAAAATTTTGTAAATTGACTTTAAAAAAATGTATAATATATTGGTTAGTATTAAAAAGAAAATTGATATTTTCACAAACCAATTTAATATTTTTACAAAATCAAATAAGACTCAATTATAAAAATACCAAATTAACTTATAAAAATACCGATTTCCTATTAAAAAGTCACAAAAGTTGGTGCACTCATAGAAGTTACGTTGGGATATTATTAATATCAATCACTTCAATCGACCAACCAGCCAACCGGCCAACCGCCCTCATGAAGATAAAAGCACAATATTACATACACAATAATTAAGTATAATATTAAATATTATATTTATCTTAATTATTAAAAAATAAGATTTGACATTAATTTTTACACTAGATCTATTTTTTAATAGTTAGAATTGATATTTTTTTGATATTATGTTTTATTATTGTGTTTTTAAAATTATTTGAGATAAAAACAAGTGATCTGATGAATGCAACAATTAAAGTGAATGAAAACTTACGAAAACGTAATAATTAATCATTACTAATTGAAAGCATACCCTACCCACTAGAATATATTCATATCTCGCAAGAATTTTACACATTTCATAATGACCATAGAATTGTAAATCAATTGTTCATGGTTGTAATTCTAATTAGATACAGTCCCTCTAAGCATTAATTTGTTTGGGAGAATTGTAAACCAGTTGTTCATGATTGAACGTAATTCTATCCCAAATCTTTAGTTATCTTAAATTGTAAAAAATAAAAAATTTAAAGGTTTAAAACGTGTTTAAGACGAAGAGAAAAATAAATAATAAATAGGAAGCGAGACATTTTCTTTTCATTTTCGTTCTACTTCTTCTATGGTATATCTATGTTTCTTAATTTTTCGTTACGGTTTGTAAATTAATCCGTTTTTCTTTTTTTTTTTAGTTTCAAATGAAAAGGCAAATACCCATGAAAATAAGGATTATTTATTTTATGATTATGGAGTTTAATTTCTAGCAAGTACTAGTATATTTAGGCTAGCTTGTATCGATTCAAGGCACTCTCATCATTATCATGTATGAATATTCACTAATGTCAACCTCTTCATAATTTTGTTGCTCATCTTTGTTGGTAGGATAAACTTTGATCATCCATTCCCTTGTTGAAAACTTTATAACCTTCACTTGCACAAATGGGTCATGCCTAATTTCTTTTTAACTACATGGAACAACAAGTAATTTAAATAGTACCCAAAGAAGGAAAGAATAAATGTGGGAAAATTAAGTTTATTATAAACAAATGACTTGACAAGTTCAGCTAAAAGAGCTAGATTCATCTTTTAATAATATATATATGCATCAAATTGGTGGCTTTTAGCTTCGGTATATAGGTGAAATAATTCCTTGAGGCGTGTCATTTTATATTAAAATAATTAATAAATGAAGGTTTTGTTTTAGTAGGCAGTATGATAATAAGGAAAGACAAATACATAAAATTGGTAAAAGTCTCAAATATTGTTCCCACTTGACAAATATATATGTTAGGTAAAAAACACACTACAAATTAAGAAAAGGACCCCTATTATTTATTTTATTATTTTAATGTTTTTATTTTCTTTTTCTAAAATGTTAAATTAATACTCTCTTAATTCTATTATATTTGACGTTTTAGAGTTTCTTTTTTTGTTCTTATGTATCTGCCGTTCTAAGATTATTAAAAAAATTTATTTATTGTGCAATTCTCTCTCTCCTTTTTATTGGGGTCCCACATAAAACTAAATACTTACTAATTCTCTCCCTCCTTCCTATTGGAATTCTTTCTCTTTTTTATGTATATCTATACAATACTCTCTTTCTTTTTTTTAGAGTTTTTTTTAATCTTTTTTATATATATATCAGTGTAATAATTAAATTTTTTAATAAATGTGTATTGACTTCTAATGATAAATAAAATAAAAACGAAATAATATATTGCAATTATTTGGGGAGGCTTCAATTTCACTCAATGTAAAACAAGAAATTAGTGAAAAGACGCGTTGGAATCCTAGGTGACCCCGAAAAGATGATGACTCTTCTGAAAATAAAAAGCCGCCTCAACACCCAAACCAAACATAAGAAAAGTATATCCCCATAAAGTCGCTGTCCTTAGTATCCTCTTCCTATGGTCTACAAAATGCTTAAACTTAAATCATAATAAAATATGATAATTGATATTATCACAAATTAATTTAATATTTTTATAAATAAATTTTATTTAATTTTATAAAAATATTAAATTAATTTATAAAAATATCAATTTTATATAAAAAATAATATTATATAAATGAATTCTATTTGATTTTGTAAAAATATCAAATTAATTCGTAGAAATATTAATTCTTTAAAATATAATTCACATATTTTATTTTCTTTCTATCTATATTTTCCTTTTAGTATTTTTTATTTTTTTTTTGTTGCTAATTTACTTTCCTTTTAGTATTAGATGACTTTATTCTTATCCACATATTTAATTTAAATTTATTTATTTTTTAATTATTCCCTAAATTTAACAAAAAAAAGTTTATTTATAAAAAAAATTGTTCAACAAAAAGTTTTTTTTCTTTTCGGTGGTAACATAAAGTGACATAATATCTTCACGTATATCAACTTTAAGAAAATTTGCTGCTAGTTTGAGATATAGTTTAAACAAAAACGCTCAACCTTTAGCCATTGTCAGGTCCAATGGGACTTAACCCTAATGAGACTCGAATTTTCAAATCTGATAAGGTTAAGGTTAGGTGTGGGACGTACGTTTCCATTCCCACCCCCGGTCCGATTATATATGTGTATAATTACTTTCAAAATTAATAATTTAAAATATTTTTATATTAAAAATAGTGGTACAGGGTATAAAACTGAAGGAATTTATTTTGAAAAAAAAGGGAATTCGAGAAAGTGGAGCGGGTATAGGGTGATTGATTTTTAGAACCGAGTTAGGTGCAGGAATGTATTTATTGATAGGGGCATATGAAGATGGGTCTCCCTGAATTAAAAATATATTATATTTAGCGATAAATATAAAAAAAATCTTTCATATTTATAAAATTTTAATAAAATTATTTTTTTTAACACATAAGAAGTTACTAGCTTTTGGTAAAGGACATGTAACTTTTTTCTAACCAAGTTGGATTAGTGTTAGGGTATAACCATAAGATTTTGTGATTTTAAAATAATTATATTGTCATTATTATGAGTCATGAATTTAATTAAATAGAATTAGTCAAATACATTTCAGTACAAAAATAATGACCAGTTAGTACTCCTATGGAGGTTAGGGGTGTCCATCGGAATTGGTTTTTTCCGTTTTTTACCGAACCAGTCCAAACCGGTACCGGTTTTTTTTGGTTCGGTTTTTTCGGTTTTTTTGTAATAATCGGTACTGGTAACGGTTTTGGGTTTTTGTAAATTCGGTATACCGAAAAAACCGAAATAAATAATTATTATTATCTATAAATAATAATTATTATAAAAATGAATTAAATAATAATAATTATTTATAAATTATTATTATTATTTATAAATTATTATTTAAAAATAGGTAATTTTTAATTATTATTTATAAATTTTAATTATATATAATATATGCGATTTTACCGAAAAACCGAACCGATTTTGTACCGAACCGATAATTCGGTACCGGTTCAGCGGTATTTTCGGTTCGGTACCGGTTCGGTTAAAAACCGATGAACACCCCTAATGGAGGTGAAAGTAGTAGAATTTTGATAAAAATTTAGTGTGTGACTTTTCTTATTCTCAACTTAAATTAACTTAATATATAATTCAATTAATTTACTAATTAATATAATTAGGTTCGTTGAGTTAGAATTTGAGAGGCTGCAACTTACGGTATGAGAGCTTCTGTGACGACCCCGAATCCGGGTTCCTCGAACCTCGGATCCGGTTCAACACGAGTACAACATTTTCCTTATCTTTCGTGAATTTTAACAATATTATAATTGCTAAATAATCATTTATTTACAATTATATAACATCTCCTTCTATTCCAGAATCGAAATCTTTATACATTCCTAATATGTCTCAATATCATACATGATACGACATTCTATTACAATCAATTTGAGTATTTAATACTCATATAACATACCAACTAAGTCTTATGCTACAGAATCATTTACCTGTCCAATTCGGACTGATATCTACAATAGATATTTAGATCTTCAACGGAAGTAATATATTTTCCTGTTCCTTGTTCTTTATCGAGAACTTCAGGTAACTAGCCTTATCTGAAAATGTTGGTTTAGGCAAGAGTGAGCACGACGGCTCAGCAAGTTCAACAGCTACACATAACACATTACATGCTTCACATAAAATTTACAATTTATAGTAACATCATGTTTTTCATGCATTTCAGTTTATGATATACTGCTCATGCATATCATGCCTCGCATTTAATCTATGCTTCATGTCTAACCTCTATCATGACATATAGTTCAATGCAGAACAATTGTCTTAAATCAACTACCGCATATCAACAGTTCAAATCAACTTATTGCACAAAGGCACATTAAAACATCTTTGCACATAACCACGTATGAGCACATCTCAGTTTAATAACAAACTTATAATTCATGCACATAATACAACACGTTCTGAAAAACTTGTCTGGACTTGTATAACCAGCTTACGTTAATCTTTCACGTTCCTCGCACCATCTACACGTTATGTGAGATCAACGGTGCACAATATCAGTCAAAGTTTGACTCAATACTAAATCTTATTTTAAAGATATTTATTTCTTCTTATCATCCCCTTTATTTAATAAGGTTAATTTCATATTTTAGTCTCTCTTTGACTTGACTCAGTGTTTCATATTCAACACCATAAATCTTTTGTTCGAAACTATGCAATTCTGACATTTATTAATGTCACTGCATTAAAATTTGGACCCTATATTTATTTAGGTCGATCCACCAATTAATCACTAATGGACCATACCCTTGGTTTAACTTAATCACATCATTTATCTCGATACCTATCATAATATTACCCACCTTGGATAATATTTTAAATTTTACTATCAATTAGAAATAACTTATAATGTTATTTAATTGTTAAATAACACTTTAAATAATCATTACTATTATTAATTTATTTTTAATAATAGTTTACCTTAATCATTATTATTAATCTTTTAATAATAATTTAATTGCTTGCTAATATTATTACCCTTTAATAATATTTTAATTGACTTCTCATTATTATCAATCATTTTAATAATAATTTAATTGTTCATCAATATTATCAATCATTTAATAATATTTGAAATCCTCACGTATCATTAGTAATTATTTAATAACGATTCAACCCTTAACTATTATTACCCAATAGTTAATTACTTGTTAAACAATATTATTAATTCTTTAATAATATTCTAAATCTTTATTTATCATTATTATTTATTTAATAATGATTTAACTCTTAACTATTATTATTTAATAGTTAATTAAATGCTAAATAATATTATTAATCCTTTAATAATATTTTAAATTAATTACATATCATTATTAATTATTGAATAATGATTTAATTCTTAACTATTATCATTTAATAGTTAGTCAATAATATTATCAATATATTTTAATTACTTAATAATCTTCTTTCGATTAAGTAATAATTTATTCCACTTAATTACCATTTAATTATTATTTAATATGAATTAAATAATAATTAATTAACTAATTATCCGAACTCATTATTTAATATTAATTAAATAATAATTAATTAATTAATTAACCTTACTTATTATTTAATATTAATTAAATAATAAATAATTAGTTTATTAACCTTAATTATCCTTTAATTATTATTTAATATTAATTAAATAATAATTAATTACTTAATTAACCTTACTTATTATTTAATATTAATTAAATAATAAATAATTAGCTTTCTAACTTTAATATTCTTTAATTATTATTTAATATTAATTTAAATAATAATTAATTATTTATTTAACTTTACTTATTATTTAAGTGCAATTAAATAATAAATAACTAACTTATTCATCTTAACATCCTTTAATTATTATTTAATATTCATTAAATCATAATTAATTAATTACATAACTTCATATATTATTTAATATTTATTAAATAATATTTAATTAGATTATTAGCCTATTTATACACTAATAAATAGCTAATATATAGTGAATCACTCCAATAATTTCAAATTTTATTTTATAACACTTAACTAGCATGCCAATAGGTCAAATATTATTTTTCTGAAATTAAAAATAATTTTACCATACTTATTAGCAATTTAGTAAGCTTTAATCCACCATTAATTCTAATAAATACCAAATTACAAAAAAGTTTGGATTTTAAATTTTGATAATTTTCTTTATAAAATTATAAGCATTTTCTCTTTTGGAACCAACCCAAGAACCGGCCTAAAAATGCCCGAACCGGCCCTACCTAGAAATCATGAAAAACCGAAAAAAACCGAACCGGCCGGTTTTTTTAAAAAAATAGGCAGATTGCTTTTATGCTTTTTCAGACTTGGGGTCTCCGGCTAGAACGTGAATAAAATGAAATCTACAAGTCCGATCGAGGCCTATTTGGTATCGATGGATTCGTAACTTCCCGAACTACATTTTTCTGTCATCAAACATCAAATTTGGATTTGTTTTGGTCACGGAAATTGGCTCCAAACCGGACTGTTGTGCACAACCCTAAAACAATGGGGTGTTTTGGTAGAAAATCCATATCTTGCTCATTTTAAATCGGATTTTAGTCATTCAACTTGGAGAATCTTCATATTTCATGGATCTATCACCCAAAATTGACGGATCATAAATCCGACTAACGGATTGTGAACAGTAATTCCGTGAAGGGGCTGCTACGTATTAGATTAATTTGTTTTCGTCGGTAAAAATTTATTCAATGAGTTTGATGAAATTTTTCATCACAAACACATATAAAAACCCATGTTAAACCCATCAAACTATGAATATACATATATTACATAGCTAAAGACTTCTAGAACATCAAAACGTGTTTTGATCGGTTAAAAATATATTTTAACCGTTCAAATCATATCTAAACTATAAAAATGAACTAAAGAAGGTTTAGAACACTTTTTAACCTTTTATACATGGATGCTCTCCTTCCTCTTGACTTGATCTTGGATTGTGACTCTCTATTGTCCATTCTCTAGCAAATTTGCTTGGTGGATCATCAATCTCATAAGAGTAACTCTCTATATCTCTCAAGAATCTCTCCCTTTTTCTCTCTAGAAAATGCTACAAATGACTAACCAACCTCACCAATAAATGGAACACTTCTATTTATAGCACAATGTTAATCCTTTATTAACCTCCTAGTCAACTAGTGTTGGTGAAATTAGGAGCTTAAACTAGATTACTATTGCATGGAATGACTACCATGAATGACCATTGGTGTGACATCCATCAAGGTTGCTTGTAAGCAACTTTTGGAGTGTAATTGAAGCCATAGGAAGTCCACACTCAACATTTCCATGTGGGCCCCCCTCAAAATTCGGGATTTGCAATTTATTACACCAATTTGGCTTTATTTTTATGTCCTATATCATTAAATAAGTATCCATATATATATACACCAATATATGTATACATATTCACCTATACTTGTACATTGGGCTTCACTTTGGACCTTAGAATTAAATTATATTGAGCTCATTTATTTAATTTGGTTGGGCTCAATTTAATTGTTACATTGGGCTAACATTAAATACCCTATGTTACATTTAATTAAAACAAACATTGGGCTTGGTTAATTATTACATAAATCAATGTTCAAATTAAATTATATGGACTACTAGGTTAATTAATTTAACTTAGTTTAATACATCAATTGGACTTATAATATAATCCAATTAGATTTACTTTTAATTATCCTACCACATTGGGTTACATAATTAACTCACCCATAGTTAATTCTCAACACTACCTTCTTTCCTCTATCAATTAACCAATGTTTGGTTAATTCTCTCTCTTGTCTACCAACTAGGGTTATTCAATTAACCATACATTAGTTAATTCTCTACACTCAATCAATACTTGAAAAATATTCTCCCAACACATTGACCATCATTTGACTTTAATGTGTTTGGGCTACATGGATTACTTTGTATTGGGCTCTCTTATTTAATTACTTGGGCTACCCAACACAACTCACATATCATATATAACTTGGGTTTGGTAATTAATTTAATTGGACTTCCACACCATGATATACCATACTTTCCAATATAATTTAATTGGACTTATATTAATTACCTCTTGGACTATAATATTTGGGCTTATTATTTAATTACCCATCTTCATGCAAGTATTCTCATATTGGTCTTGTATTAAATCCATTAATGGACTCTATATAACAACTTAATAATTAAGTTAATTACTTAATTAATTAACTTCATAATATTGTCATTCTAGACAATCATTCTAGTTTTTCTATAACTTTAACTCTTAACTAATATAATTAATCCTTCTTACTTCACATTTTAAACTAATTAAATTATTAGTTTAATTGAGTATTTAATCTGTCCATCTTCTTATTGGGCTAACAAACACACATTAGGTGTATATATATTAATATAACCACCTTCACTTTTCAATTGAATTTATTTTCTTAATAAATTCTCTACATGCATCATTAAAATATTTCCACATTTAATTTCTAACAAATACATTATATTAAAAAAAAATGTTCACCCATTTTTCACACATCTCACTTCTACAACTCTAGGTTTTAAACCATAACCTTTAATTTATATTTAAAATCTTATTTACAAATCTTGTAAATATCTGGGATATTACAGCTTCGAACTTCACTATAAATACTTAAAAGGTTTTACATGTGAGGCATGTTAAGGAATCCAATGTAGCTGAATGCAAGCAAGCTAATCATTTGTAGAAATTCTCTATTCTAATTGAAAAATATTATATTTGGTGATCGTGAAAAACTTAATAATATCAATTGAAGTTTGATTTATAATTGCAATTTTCAACTAAATATTATTATGATTTTGTTATTGATGTATTTAGTCTTACAATAACACCTTCGGACTTTGGCAAAATCCAAACTTAGACCTTCGGCTCTTAGTCTTCAACAAACTACAGGTCAATGACCAATGGCAACTGGCCGAATAGAGCATTTAATATAAAAAATTATATTGGGATCGCGCTATTTTATAAAATAAAAATCAAATTAATTAATTAATTAATGATGTACTTACATGAATTAAGAAAAAAATATTTTATATGTAATCACGAGCTCTTGAACTTAAGGGCGAAAAGTCTTCAATTGTCTCTCATCATTAATTTTGGCCAAGTATTAATTTAATGTCGACATCCTATTCAAATAAAAGCACCAATGCAAATTAATACAATCATTGTATCATTATTAACACAAGATCCTCATTAGTTACACAATTAATACTTTTATTAGAACAAGAATTAACATTAAGTATAACATGTATGAATAGAGTTTACATAAGAGATAATAAATTAAACTCATTCATATGGTTCAAACATAATTCTCTGCTTATAAATTTTCAAGCGTGCACAATAAAAAAAAATAACAAACCACAAACATAATGTGAAGTTCAAAACAGTTTTAAGAGCTCAAAATATTATCTTTCATTAAAACAATTTACTAATTAAGACTACTAATTAAACCTTTACCAACAAAATGCTCTAAAAAAAGCTTGGGTGGTAAGCCTTTCGTAAGTGGATCCGTTAACATATCATTCATACTAATAAAAGTTAATGACAACATTTTGATCCTTAACTCTTTTCCTGACAAACAAGTACTTAGTCATGTCAAGGTACAGTCCAACATCACTCAAACTAGTGTTGTTGAAAAAACTAATAGCAAAATCATTATCACAAAATACTTTCAATGGTCTTGAAATAGAATCAATAACCTTAAGTCATGAAATAAGATTCCTCGACAATACGACATAACAAGTAACATGATAAAAAGTCACGTACTCTTCCATCATCGTGGAAGTGATCGTTAACTCCTACTTATGACTTCTCAATGGAATAGGACCTCCTGAAAGCATAAAGATGTACCTTGATATAGATTTATTTTTGTCTTTACACTTGCCAAAATTAGAATCAAAATAACTAATAACTTCAAGTGATGGGTGTCCACCTTTTAGGATTATTTTGTTGATAACAATAATTAGTAAATAGGTTAAATAAATATTAGAATCCTCTTCACATGATTAAATTTTAATTATCTTATTTACTTTGATCAAAAATCTTTTCAAAACTAATTGAATTAATATTTTCTTAACCTTAATAATTTAAAATCAAGTGCTAAAGAGATTAATTTATAAAATAATATTTTCTAAGAAAAGAAAAACTCCTATTTTTCCTAAATAATTTTTATACCCCAAAACTTTCAAAATACTATTTTATATAAAGGGTAAACATAAATTATAAAGGGAAAAAAAGCCAAAGTTTCAACTATGCACCACCTCATCCGAAACTTGTAAAGCAAAAAGATGCATGCATGTGCTTGGAATAATTGCTAGCATATGTTTAATAGTTGAAAAGGAATTTGAAAAAATTTGAAGGCTATAAGCCACGTTAAATACACAGGAGACTCTTGAATTATAAAATTTTTGAATTTTAAACCTATTTTTTTATTAATACAAAGCGAGCTTTATAATATTTAAAAATTTAGATATTGAACACCCAGATACCACATGTACGTTGAATGTCTAACTGGCACACCTGACATTTGTGACGTAGCATCTTAATCAGATTTAGTGAAATTTTTTGTCTCTCCCATGAATTGTACTCAAAATCTCAAATTTGAACATTAGAACATGAAACAACTCAAACACAACAAGTCTAATTTTTATATTACTCAAGAAATAAATGATATGCCCATTATTATTATTATTATTATTATTATTATATGAACAATTAGACTTGTTGTGCTTGAATGGTTTTATGTTTTAATGTTCAACTTTGAGGTTTTGAGTTCAATTTATGGGATAGGTAAATTTTTTCACTAAATCTAATTAAGATGTCACACCACATGTGCCATGTGGACATATCCAAATTTTTGTATAGTATAGCGCTCGGTTTGCATTAATAAAAAAAAAAGGGGCTCAAAGTCTAAAAATTTTAAAGTTTAGGGGTCTCCTATACATTTAACCCGCTAAAAGCCTTACTCCATTTGAAAAGTGCATGTGCTGGGAAATTTTTCAAAATTCAAAAAAGTGTGCTTTCTTGTTAAGGCTATCCGTGTGAGCTATTTTAAAATCATCCTATCCCTTTATTTTGAAATTAAGAAAATCTAGCCCTTGATTTTTCAAATGAGCTACCAAAAGACTATTATGCCCTAAAGCTTGAAAAATCTATAAATATGAGGTTTTTCATTCATTTCCATTTGTCAATTCCTAAAGAAAGAAAGCAAATACTCTTTGCCTACATTTTCTCTCTAATGTTTTCAAAAAGCTCTCTTTCTTCTACTAAAAGTTCTTATCTTCTGTCAAATAAAAAATTTGGTCAAGGTATTTGAGATAAGCTATTAAATTGCATTATTTGAATTATCTCATGATTGTTTATATATATATCTTAAAAGATTAGTACTTAGAGACCGAGGTTATAGCAGAGATATTCTTCTTTAGTGAGATAATTAGCTGAATGAATGCTCAAACTCCTAAGTGATCTTTTATTAATATAGTTTATTTATATAAATATCATAAAATAGGCTCGTACTTAGGTAACGAGGTTTTAGCGAAGATATTCATCTTAAGTGAGAGAATTAGCCGAACGAGTGCTCAAAGCCTAAATGATCTATCGAAAATATTTATATAAATATTAGATAATGAAAACTATAAATTTGGTTCGTACTTAGACACCGAGGCTATAATGAAGATATTCCTCTTAAGTGAGGGAATTAGCTAAACGAGTGCTCAAAATCTAAGTGATCATATTTAAAGTGTTCACATCATAGATCAAAAATACTATTATATGTAAAACCCCGAATTTTAATAAATAGATTTTAAATTTTTCTCATAATTTTATGTCTAACAGTAAGGTGTTAATTTAATAAAAAAATTAAAGTTAAGGATATTATTTGCAAAATTTTTATGTCGGACAATATTCGATTGGTCGGGGAATATTCGTTCGGTCGAGGAATATTACTACGAAGGGCGCCGAAATATTTATTTATGGGTGGACCCCACAGCGAAATATTATCAGATGTAAAAAACGATAGCAGTAGTCTTTCTAAATAAAAATGGTCAATAGTATTATCACTTTTAACTGTAAAAATACCTAGTGATAAAAGTATGGTAACATATGGTATTTTACTGTAGCACGTGGTATTGCATAGTAGCACACGACATTACACAATGTTTAAATTATTGAACTGATAAAGTGGTTATTGCACAGTATTTCATCAATAATTGTCATTACACAGCATTTTATATTATTGAACCAATAATTGTCATTACACATCATTTTATATTATTGAATCAATAATTGTCATTATACAATATTTTACACAGTGTTCCATATTATTGAATCAATAATTATCATAATGCACAACATCTTGCATTATTGGGCCAATAATTGTTACAGTAGTAGTCATGGATATTAAACAGTTAGACAGATTTATTGTTTGAAAAATACTGTATGTTTAATAATTGGGATATTAAATCAATAAAATAGTATGAAAATGTGTAACGCGTGTACATGTGTAACACGTGTAAATGTGTAACACGTGTAAGTGTGTAACACGCGTAAGTGTGTAACAAACGTAAATGTGTAACGCGTGTAAATGTGTAACACATGTAGGCGTGAAACGCGTCTTAATCAACGAACGGTGCAGATTAAAGTGTGAAACGTATATTGGTTGATTATTGGTTCAGATTAAAAGATGAGATTAAAATGTGTAACGTGTGTGTGGAAAAATTGATTAGGCTCTGGCTATAAATAGGGGGCTTAGAGTAAGGAGTTTTATACATTCCTCACTATTATTTTCACTCTCTAGATATTTCTTAGTATAAGTGTCTCTCTGAGTGTATTAAAATTATCTTAAGCGTTGAAGATCTGGAAATGTACGAGTATTGTTCAAGTAAGTTTTTCTTTTAAAAGTTATATAAACGCTCACACACACATCAGTTTATAACTCTTCCTTTAGAAGACTCTTCCATTAGAATATTTATTTTGAAAAACTTCATTTGAAAGATTTTACTTTGAAAAATTATTTTCTTTAAAAACTATTTTGAAGTATATTTATATAGTCACTTTAATAATTTTATATACATAAAATTGGTATGTGTTACTTACTAATTAAATTATGAATATACATATAGGTTGATCAACCTCATAAAAGCTATATTTAGTCACGAGACAAGATAAGGGATATCAATTTCTTTCAAACTCTTAAACTTATTACGGCAAGGGGTATCATTCTTTTCATCATCATAAAGGGATATCATTTTTTTTCTTACTTGTAAGGATACCATCTTTTTCATCTTCTATCACTTAAACTTATTACGGTAAGAAAGTATCTCATTTATACCTCTAATGTTATTAACTGGTGAAAATTCATGAATTAATAATTCATTAATATTCGCTTAATAGTTTGCACTTCATTTAATGCCCTTTGACAAGAACATTCCTATTAAATTTTCATCGCCATAGTTGAACTGTGAACTTATGGACTTTGAACTTTTGAACTGTGGACATTTATTTGAACTGTGAACTTATGGACTAATTCCTTATACTATAAACCTTACCGTTAAACTTCTTTCCTATGGATCTTGGACATTACTCTTGGACTTGAATACCTTTTTCCTACACATCATGTTGACAATTTGGAAATTATTTAAATCTGGACAAAATCAAATTTGTTAACTTCTCATGTTATTGTTTATCTTATTTCTTCTGTTCATTATTTATATCTCTGTTGTTATTTCATTCATCAAGTATCAGGTTGTTCTGAATATCTATGGTCTGTGGTACAGATGATAAGTTAAAGGCGATATAGGATAAAGGCGATATAATTGTTGGGTGTATTTGGTCGGATGACAAGGACACGTGATTAATGTTCTCTTTAGTCGGGGGCAAAGAAAAATTATTGTTTGGCATGATCATGACCAGTGATGTTTCTGATGATAAAAGTTGATAATGATTTTCTTAAAAAGAGAGGCTAGTAGATATCATGATCTACTTGATTCTCTTAGTGGTGGATATTTCACTGCAGTTAAACTTTGTTTAAGAACTTAACTACTGTTGTTGATTTAAATCTTGTTGTTTATATTATTCTATTAACAACTCAACTGCAGTTGTTGATTTAAAACTTGTTGTTTATTATATTCGATTAAGAATTCAACTGTTGAAGGCTAAGAATAATTTATTTTTCATTATCTTAGTCATGATATTCCTTACTGGGCTATTTGAGCTCACCCTTTCCTTTTTGTTCAATTGTTCAGGAAATGAGAGCGTAGCCGGGACTAGCGGGGAGGAAATGGGAATGGAGTAGTGGTTCGAGATAGTTGCTATAGTATTCTTCACTGTATTGTAAAATAGTAATAATCTTGAAGACTTAGTTATGTATTATTGGATACTGTACAGTGTATTGTAATAATTTTGTTGTAGTCTTTGGACGACTCAAATTGGGTGGTGTGGCTTGATTTGGGGGCGTCACAGTTGGTATTAGAGCTTAAGGATATGATCTTGTATGAAGATCTGGGATTAGAACTAGGAGGGAAGAGACGATTAGAATCCTTCGCTAGTGTGACATACCTAAGTTAAATTTAACTAGTTGGCTTGAAAATAGCGACTAAAAGTGATAAGTCAGTTTGCTTAAACTAACTTTTGTTTTGTGACCATATTTCAGAATGGCATCTGAAAACTAAGTGATGAATTACGCTGTAGAAAACCAGGAGGCTACAAATAATCCTCCTGCAGCTTCAGAAAATGCAGGTGACTATATGAATTGTGATATTTTTTTTAAAAACTTTATGCAATTCATGCAAAATCAAGCGAGTGGAACTCCCACCGGTGGAAATGCTGATAATTCGAGGATGGTCACTGCGAAGCAGTTTAAGGAGTTGAGACCACCCGAATTTTTCGGGAAGCCGGACCCACTTAAGGCAGAGGCATGGCTGAAGCAGATGACAAAGATATTTGATGTTCTGCGCTGCACTGATGATCATAAAGGTCCTTTTGCTACCTTCATGCTACGAGGAGAAGCAGACCATTAGTGAGAATCAATAAAACGTACCCATCAATCAGCACTTGAGATGTCCTGGACGGAGTTTCAGGATTTGTTTAATGAAAAGTATTTTTCAGAAAGTGTTCGCCATATGAAAGAGGTGGAATTTATTAAACTAGAACAAGGGAACATGACTGTTTCTCAATACGAAGCCAAGTTTGCGGAGTTATCCAGATTCGCGCCTCATTTGGTGGACGATGAAGCTCGAATGGCTAGTATGTTCCTACGAGGCTTGAGACCCAAAATTCGTCGACACCTCATCTCTTACAAACTTTGCCTATATTCAGATATGGTGGATAGGGCTCAAAGAGTCGAACAAGAAGATGAGATATTGCAACCAAGAGCCAATGACCAACCAAGAGGAAGAAATAACGAAAACAATTACCGGAACGAGAACCGTAGAGGCGACAATCACCATTTCAGAAATAATAACCACTTCGGTGGTAATTTTGGTCCAGATAATAGAAGGGGAGAAATAAGTGGGAATAATTTCAAAAGAAAGAGATTCCACAACGATCATGAAAAGACACTAGCACCAACATCAGCACCGATAATAGTTTCAAGGGAAGGAGATTGACCATCCGTAAAATGCTACAGGTGTGGTCAAGAGGGTCACATCAACCCAAACTGTACTCAAAAATCCAAGTCTTGTTATAATTGTGGGAAAAAATGTCATATTGCTTGATTTTGTCCTGTGACAAAATCAAGTCCAGCAGTAATGATGGCTCCAAAGGCTAGCACGGACAAGGAAAAATCTGTAGTCCAAGGGAGAGCTTTTGTTATAACGTCTCAGAAGGCACGAAATCTGAACGAGGTGATAACCAGTAAGCTATTCATAAACTCTTGTGAAGTCTATGTCCTATTAGATACTGGTTCTACCCACTCTTTTATCTCACCTACATGTGCTCAACGTTTAAATTTGATTCCTGAAAATTTAGACTTTGACTTATGTGTTGAAACTCCATTAGGGAAAATAGCCATTACATCTACTGTTTATAAATCTTGCTTGGTTCAAATCAATAACCTTACCCTACCCATTGACCTTATCTCTTTGGAAATGTATGAATTTGATGTGATTTCAGGAATTAATTAGTTGACTACCCATCATGCTAAAATTGATTGCTTCTATAAGCTCATTAGCTTTCATATTCCTGACCAACCTATCATGCAAATTCAAGCAACCAAACCTTTGAAATCTGTAACCGCTATTTCTAGCCATAAAACCATTAATTTATTAAAATATGGATGTCAAGCCTTCCTAGCTCACGTCACTATTCTAAATAAAAACTCGGTAAACTTAAACAATATTCCTATTGTTAATGAATTCCGTGATGTATTTCCCGAAGAACTTCCTAGCCTACCCCCCAGACCGCAAAATTGAATTATGTATTGACTTTAAGCCCAGTACTAAACATATTTCTAAAGCCCCATACCGAATGACTCCCATAGAACTTCAAGAGTTGAAAGTCCAACTTCAGGAACTCCTAGATACCGGTTTTATATGACCAAGTACATCACCTTGGGGTGCCCCTGTTCTATTTGTAAAGAAAAAGGATGGAAGTATGAGATTGTGCATTGACTATCGAGAGTTAAATCATGTCACCATCAAGAATAGGTATCCGTTATCTCGAATTGATGAATTGTTTGATCAATTACAAGGTGTTCAGTATTTTTCAAAGATCGATCTCCGATCTGGTTATCATCAATTGAAGGTTAGAGCTGATGACGTTTTAAAGAATACCTTCAGAGCTCACTATGGACATTACAAGTTCTTAGTCATGCCTTTTGGACTAACTAATGCTTCTGTAGCCTTCATAGACATGATGAATCGAATATCCAAAGAATATTTGGATCATTTTGTGATTGTCTTTATTGATGACATCCTCATAAACTCCAAGAGTTGTAAGGATCATGAACGTCCCTTGCAATTGATACTCCAAAAATTACGTGAATTTTAAGTTATATGCTAAGCTGAAGAAATGCGAGTTCTGGCTTGAGGAAGTAACATTTATTGGGCATGTGATTTTCTAAACAAGGAATATCGGTTGATCCCGCGAAAATTGAAGTAATTTTAAACTGGGAGCAACCTAAGACAATAACCAAAGTACGAAGTTTTTTGGGTCTAGCTGGTTATTATTGGAGATTTGTAAAAGGTTTTTCTCGAATTGCCACTCCACTAACTCAGCGGACTCGAAAAAACACGAAATTCGAATGGGGTAAGAAATGCGAGAAAAGCTTTCAAGAACTCAAGAGGAGACTCGTTTCAGCACCTGTTCTGACTATACTATCAGGATCACGAGGATTTGTTATCTACAGCGATACTTCCGGTAGTGGTCTAGGATACGTTCTTATGCAACATGGAAAAGTTATAACTTATGCCTCTAGATAACTCAAATATTACCCTACTCATGATCTAGAGTTAGCAGCGGTCGTTTTCACATTGAAGATCTGGAGACACTACTTGTACGGAGAAAAGGTGGAGATCTTTACAGATCATAAAAGTCTCAAGTATTTCTTCACCCAAAAGGAACTCAACATGCGACAGCGACGTTGGCTTGAGCTTTTAAAGGATTATGACCACACTATCTAGTACCACCCAGGAAAGGAGAACATGGTAGCTGATGCATTGAGTTGAAGATCATATGCGAGTACGAATACAATACTAACAACACAAAGACGCATTTTGTACGATTTACAGAAAATGGAGATAGAACTAAAGTCACCAGGGACCCAGATGAGGATCGCGCACGTACGAGTAGAACCGACTTTAATCGATAAAGTCAAAGCTGCTCAAACTACTGATCTAGAACTGATGAATATGATGAGAAAAGTACGAGAATGTGTTATTCCAAAAGCAAGAATTAATGAGAAAGGAATACTTCTAGTCAACTCTCGACTATGTGTTCCTAACGATCCTGAATTGAAGTATAAAATCATGATGGAGGCACACAGTACGCCATTTGCGATTCATCTTGGAAGTACCAAAATATATCATGACCTTCGACATACATTTTGGTAGAGTAATATGAAGAATAAGATCGATGAGTTTGTCTCGAGGTGTTTAACGTGTCAACGTGTCAAGGCGGAGCATCAAGTGCCTAAGGGTCCATTGCAACCACTCGAGGTTCCCGAATGGAAGTGGGAACATATCAATATAGATTTTGTGACGGGTCTTCCTAAAATTTCTCAAGGATTGGATGCGATTTGGGTCATTGTAGATAGATTGACCAAGTCTGCTTATTTCTTGCCTATACGAGAAAATTATTCACTTGAGCGTCTAGCTAATATGTATATAAGTGAGATTGTGAGAATGTATGACATGCCAGTATCCATAGTTTCTAATCGGGACCCTAGATTCACTTCACGATTTTGGATTAGTTTACAAAAAGTTATGGGCACCGAACTACGATTTAGTTCTACTTATCATCCCCAAATAGATGGACAATTGAAAAGGACAATTCAGACTCTTGAAGATTTATTAAGGCTTTGTGTGCTAGACTTCAAAGGAAGTTGGGACAAGTATTTACCATTGGTTGAATTCTCCTACAACAACAGTTATTAAGCAAGTATAGGAATGGCTCCATTTGAAGCTTTGTATGGATGAAAGTGTCGCTCTCCAGTATGTTGGAATGAGGTGGGAGAAGCAAAATTGTTGGGACCTGAGTTAGTGCGTATGACAATAAAAAAAGATTCAAATGATCAGACAACGAATACAAACTGCACAAGAACGACAAAAAAGTTATGCTGATCTTCATCGAAAGGACGAAAGTTTCAATGTTGGAGATCATGTATTCTTACGTGTTTTCCCATGGAAAGGAATTACAAGGTTTGAAAAGATAGGAAAATTCAATCTTTGATTTATTGGCCCATTTGAAATCCTTGACCGAATAGGAACTGTGGTCTACAGACTAGCTCTACCACCAAACATGTCCCGCATTCATAATGTTTTTCACATATCTATGCTACGTAAATATGTCAATGACCCAAATTATATTATTGAGTTAGAGCCAGATGAGATAGTGAAAGATTTAACGTATAAGGAAGTACCTGTTAAGATCTAGGATAGAAAAGAGCAGATCCTACGCTCAAAGATTATACCTCAAGTTAAGATTTTATGAAAAAACCAAGATACTGAGGAAATGACCTGAGAATTGGAATCTGAAATGAGAGCTAAGTATCACGATCTCTTCGAAATGCTAGATATGTAAATTTCGGGGATAAAATTTCATTCGCAGGGGAGGATGTAAGACCCCGAATTTTAATAAATAGATTTCAATTTTTTTTTATAATTTTATGTCTAACAGTAAGGTGTTAATTTAATAAAAAAATTAAAGTTAAGGATATTATGTGCAAAAAATTTATGTCGGATAATATTCAATTGGTCGGGGAATATTCGTTCTGTCAAAGAATATTCGTTTTGTCGAGGAATATTTGGTCTGTCGGGGATATTCGTACGACGATGTCGAAATATTCAATTATGGGTGGACCCCACAACGAAATATTATCGGATATAAAAAACGACAGTAATAGCTTTTCTAAATAAAAATGGTCAACGGTATTATCACTTTTAACTATTAACATACCCAGTGATAAAAGTATGGTAACATATAATATTTTACTGTAGCATACGATATTTTACAGTAGCAAATGGTATTGCATAATAGCACACAGTATTACACAGTGTTTAAATTATTGAACTGATAAAGTGGCTATTGCATAATATTTCATCAATAATTGTCATTACACAACATTTTACTTTATTGAACCAATAATTGTCATTACACATTATTTTATATTATTGAATCAATAATTGTCATTATACAATATTTTACACAGTGTTCCATATTATTGAATCAATAATTGTCATAATACACAGTATCTTGCATTATTGGGCCAATAATTATTACAGTAGTAGTCATGGATATTAAATAGTTAGACAGATTTATTATTTGAAAAACACTGTATGTTTAATAATTGGGATATTAAATCAATAAAATAGTATGAAAATGTGTAACGCATGTAAATGTGTAACACGTGTAAGTGTGTAACACACGTAAGTGTGTAAAACTTGTAAATGTGTAACACGTGTAGGCGTGAAACGCGTGTTAGTCAACGAACGGTATAGATTAAAGTGTGAAACGTGTGTTGGTTGATGAATGGTTCAGATTAAAAGATGAGATTAAAATGTGTAACGTGTGTGTGAAAAAGTTGGTTAGGCTCTGGTTATAAATAGGGGGCTTAGCATAAGGAGTTTCATACATTCCTCACTCAATCTTCTTTCCACTCTCTATATATTTTTTAGTATAAGTGTCTCTCTGAGTGTATTAAAATTATCTTAAGCGTTGAAGATCTGGAAGGGTACGAGTATTGTTCAAGTAAGTTTTTTTTTTAAAAGTTATATAAACACTTACACACACATCAGTTTAGAACTCTTTCTTTAGAAGACTCTTTTCTATTAGAAGATTTATTTTGAAAAACTTCCTTTGAAAGATTTTACTTTGAAAAATTATTTTCTTTAAAAACTATTTTGAAGTATATTTATATAGTCACTTTAATGATTTTATATACATAAAATTGGTATGTGTTACTTACTAATTAAATTATGAATATACATATAGGTTGATCAACCTCATAAAAGTTGTATTTAGTCACAAGACAAGGTAAGGGATATCAATTTCTTTCAAACTCTTAAACTTATTACGGCAAGGGATATCATGTTTTTCATCATCATAAAGGGATATCATTTTCTTTTTTACTTGTAAGGGATACCATATTTTTTATCTTCTATCACTTAAACTTACTACGGTAAAAAAATATCTCATTTATACCTCTAATGTTATTAAACGGTGAAAATTCGTGAATTAATAATTCATTAATATTCCTTTAATAGTTTGCACTTCATTTAATACCCTTTTGACAAGAACATTTCTATTAAATTTTCATCGTCATATTTGAACTGTGAACTTATGGACATTGAACTTTTGAACTGTAGACATTTATTTGAACTGTAAACTTATGGACTAATTCTTTGTACCGTAAACCTTTCCATTGAACTTCTTCCCTGTGGATCTTAGACATTACTCTTGGACTTAAACACCTTTTTTCTATACATCATGTTGACAATTTGGACATTATTTGAATTTGGACAAAGTCAAATTTGTTAACTTCTCATGTTATTGTTTATCGTGTTTCTTTTGTTTATTATTTATGTCTCTGTTATTATTTCATTCATCAAATATCAGGTTGTTCTGAATATATGTGGTCTGGGGCACATATGATAAGTTAAAGGCGATATAGGATAAATGCGATATAATTGTTGGGTGTCTTTGGTCGGATGATAAGGACACGTGATGAATGTTCTCTTTGGTCGGGGGCAAAGAAGAACTGTTGTTTGGCATGATCATGACCAGTGGTGTTTTTGATGATAAAAGTTGATGATGATTTTCTTAAAAAGAGAGGCTAGTAGACATTATGATCTACTTGATTTTCTTAGTGGTGGTTATTTCACTGCAATTGAACTTTGTTTAAGAACTTAACTAGTGTTGTTGATTTAAATCTTGTTGTTTATATTATTCTATTAACAACTCAATTGTGACTGTTGATTTAAAACTTGTTGTTTATTATATTCGATTAAGAATTTAACTATTGAAGACTAAGAATAATTTATTTTTCATTATCTTAGTCACGATATTCATTACTGGGCTATTTGAGCTCACCTTTTTCATTTTTGTTCAATTGTTCAAGAAATAAGAGCGTAGCCGGGACTAGCGAGGACGAAAGGGGAATGGAGTAATGGTCCGAGATAGTTGTTATAGTAGTCTTCACTGTATTATAGAATAGTAATAATCGTGAAGACTTAGTTGTGTATTATTGGGTACTGTACAATGTATTGTAATAATTTTGTTATAGTTTTTTGACGACTCAAATTGGGTGGTGTGAGCCTGATTTGGGGGCGTCACATTATATATATCTTTGAGTTAAACAAATTTATTTTTTATATCAAGCATTATTTAATTAATTCATGTATTATACTTGATATTTGACATCACAAGTATTTGAACTTAAATTCATAAATACTTGTTGCATAATATAAAAGTTATCTAAACTTTTATATTTATAATTAAATTTATATTTGCTTAATTCAAGAAGCACACTCTTCATTCATAATGAAAAAGTAAGCCTTTATAAAACTGCACTGAATTTTATATTTTCTTATGTAAGAAGCATATTTCAAAATTAAAATTTTATTGAAAATGTTGAGTTTATTGGTTTTATATATCTATGAGACAAAGAGAGTAATCATTTGACCAAGAGAGTCATAGAGAGGTCAACGGGTAGTTGGGTCTCTAGTGCACTTGTGAGGTGATAATAAACTTCTTGTTTCAAAACCAGATTGTAAAATAAATTTTTTTAAGTGATTTAGTTGTCTTTATATTTCTGTGAAAGAAATAGAATGATCATTTGACCAAGACCAGGGTTATGGAGAGGTCAACAGATAGTTAAGTCTCTAGTGCACTTGTGAGGTGAGTGACAAACTTCTTGTTTAAAGATCAGATTGTAAAATAAAAAAGGTTTTTAAGTAAGTTAGTTGTCTTTATATTTCTGTGAGAAAGAGAGAGTGATCATTTGACCAAGACCAGAGACATAAAGAGGTCAACGGGTAGTTAGATCTCTAATGTACTTGTGAGGTGAATGACAGATTTCTTATTTCAAGACAAGATTATAAAACAGAGCTAGACTAAAAAAAAGGACAACTACATTTAAGGAATGAGCGAGGAGCTGCTGTCCAAGATAAGTAGTTGTATAAATAATTGGAAGTTGATCTAAAAAACTTTGTAAGTGTTTCTTCACCTATAGAATGAGTGTTTCTTATTGATAATAATAGAACCTCAAGTGCTGGAGAGGAGCTTAAGACTAGACGTAGAAACATACCTACGATGTATATTATGAATCAGATAAATCTGTGTGCATTGTGTGATTGAATTTTTATTATCTTGCACATTAATTTCTGACACTGCAAATTAATTAATTAAAAATTTTAAAAGTCTTAAGATAAATTTTTAAACAACAAAAATCTATTCAATCCTCCTTCTAGATTATTATTGAACTTTCATCAAGGTTATTTATTTTCTTGAATATAAGCATAAAATATTTAATACCCTGTAAGTAGTGCAAAACCGATTTTCAATGATCCAAACCTAAATTTGACTTGTAACGTCTAAGCATGTTAGTTACATATGTTATATCTGGACGTGTACAAACTTGAACGTACATAAGACTCCCAACCACAAAAGCATAAAGAATAAGATTCATTTGATCATATTTCAACTGATTCTTAGGACTTTGATTATCCAAATTTGTCACTCTTAACAATTGGGGTGACAATAGAGGATTAATTTTGCATATTGTATTTGTTAATAACTTTACCGATATAAGTTTTTTGGGATAATCCTAATATCCTGCGAGACCTATGTCAATAAATTTTGATACCTGTGACATAAGAAACTTCCCCGAGGTCCTTTATATCAAAATTTTCAGAAAGAAAATATTTGGTCTCGTGCAACATTCTAGGTTATTACTTTCAAATAGTATATCATCAACATACAAAACAAGAATAACAAATTTAATCCCACTGACCTTCAAATATATGCATTAATACACTATATTCTTCTTAAAATCAAACCTATTTATTACCTCATAAAACTTAAGATATCATTGTCAAGAAGCATGTTTTAACCCATAGACGAATTTCTTTAGCTTATATACCATGTGTTCTTTGTCTTTAACCAGAAAACCTTCTAGTTGTGCCATGTATAGACATTTTCATTCAAGTTACCATTAAGGAATGCAATTTTAACATTCATCTAATGTAACTCTAAATCATAATAAACTACTATAGCCATGACTATTCTAAATGAATCCTTCATTGATACTGAAGAGAAAGTCATATTATAATTTAGACATTTCTTCTGAGTGAAACCTTTAATAACCAATCAGGTTTTATACCTTTCAACGTTCCCTTTAGGATCTAATGTGGTCTTATAGATCTACTTGTAACCAATAGATTTAACACCTTTTGATAACTCGACAAGATCTCAAACGTTATTAAGCTCCATTTATTTCAACTGATGGCTTCATGCCATTGAGTTGATTAAACATTCATAATAACCTCTTTATAGAAGATATAATAATTAATCTTACTTGAATCATAGTCAATCTCATTAAGATATGTTATAAAATCATCAAAACAACAAACTTTCTAAGTTTATCTGACCTACGTAAAGGCTGCACAATTTTTGAAATATAATTTTGAATAATGTGGGGTATAACATTAAGTGGTGGCTCAAGTATCTCAGAAGTATCAATCACCTCAATAAGAGTTTGTTATGCATCATCCTCTTGAATTACATGATTGGGAACATAAATCCTGTTTTCTTTAAGATAATTTTTTTAAGGCTCATCATTGCTACTTAAATTACCATTCTCTAAAAACTTTGTATATCTAGTATCAACAATTCTGGTGGTATGCGAGGGACAATAAAAGTGAAAATCCTTAGATCTATCGAGATATCCAATAAAATGACAATTAATAGTTTTAAAGTCAAATTTCTTTAATTGTGGATTAAAAATCTTAGTCTCAGTTAGACAGCCTCACACCCGTAAGTATAATAAACTAGGTTTTTTACCTATCCAAATTTCATAACGAGTCATAGGGACGGATTTTCTAGGAACTTGGTATAAAATATGAACAACTGTTTTTCATGCCTCGGTCCACAAAAACATAGGTAGGTTAGAATTGTATAATATATTACGAACCATATCCATAAAAGTATGATTTCGCTTTCAACTACACCATTCTGTTATGGTATACCATGTATTGTATACTAAGTAACGATGTCATTTTCTTAGTAAAATAAGACAAAGGGACCATGACTATAGCCTGTATCGAAGTGTTTACCATAATACTCTTCGCCTTTATCTGATCTCACTAATTTAATTTTTCAGTCAAATTGATTTTCAACTTCAGATTTAAAAATTTTAAACATATTGAGTGATTCAGATTTTTTATTAATTAGGTAAACGTAAGTATAACGATAATAGTAATCAATGAACTTAATGAAAGATTTGTATCTAATTCTTGAAGAAAATGGTCCGTGTATGTATACATCACCTGAAGAGGTCCACCACTTCTAGTGGGTTCTTTATTACTAACTTTTACAAAATTTTCTTTTATACATTCAATATAATGATCAAGATTAGAGAAATCTAGTGATAAAGAATTTTATCCTTTATAAGACGTTTTTTGTCTTTTGAAATGTGGCCTAAACGCTTATGCCATAATTTTAAAAAATTCTCATTATCTAATTTTTTTTTCTTCTTATTTTCATTTTTAGAGGCACTTTCTGTCACATTCATTGTTAATAAGGATTTAGCAACAACATGAGAGTAATGATAAATAATTATCTTATTATTTTCAAACTTAAACGAAAAATCACCAACGTTAAATTTAGATACAGAAATTAAATTTTGTGTCATACTGGGAACATAAAGAGTATAATATAAATATAAGGCGAAATCATTCTCCAAAACTAAATGGAGAGTTTATACAGCTTCAACTTGTATAAACTATCCATTGCCAACTTTAATGATTGTGTCTCCCTTTTAGAATGTCTTATTTGAAAGGAATCCCTGTAATGAATTAGTAAAGTGAACCATATCACCAATGTTAATTTATTATGTATGAGAAGGAACATCAATTAGAAAAGATTCACAAGTCACATAATTGAAGAACATGCCTTTTATTTTAAGCCATTTTCTGAACTTAGTGTAGTCTTTCTGAAGATGTCCTTATTTCTTACCGAAGTGACATTTAGGACCTATCTCACAGTTATTACCTAAATAATTTGCTTTATTTATTTTGTTAGAAATTGGTTTATCCTTATTCTTAAAACCTTTACCAATTTTATGAGCCTTCTTCTTATGGGATCCATTGATAGTCAAATGAGAAACATTAGGTTTTTTTAGCCTTTGGCCTTTCATCCTCTTGGACGCATATGGAGATCAACTCGCTCATCTTCCACTTTTCTTTATGCGTGTTATAATTATTCTTTAAATGGATCAACATGCGCAGGAAGAGAAGTCATAATGAAGTGAACAAGAAAACTTTCAAAAATCTCTATGTCCATATCCTTTAATTTAAAGGTCATGTCGTTCATCATCATAATGTGCTCGCGCACTCCACTAACCCCATCATACTTGCTAGTGAGTATTTTCAAAATAAAGGTACTTGCATAAGTTTTAGAGGAACCCTTAAATTGTTCCTCGAGTTAAGAACTCTTTGGCATTCTCAAAGTTAAGGATGGCTCCTCGAATAATTGTCGTGATAGAGTTTTCCATAATTATAAGTGACATGCACGTGGTTGGATTGCTCCCATTTTTCATAAATAGTCTGTTGCTTAATCCATCTTGTAGTAATAAGTGAAGTAGGAGGATCCACTCGAAATGCATTGTCCAAATCTATAACGCCGAGAATAATTTTCAATTGCTCTTTCCAAGCAGCAAAATTAGTCTCATTCAAGGTTTCAATTCCAACTTAAACATAACTAGAAATAGTAATAGGAGTCAATACTGAAATATAGTCAAGCTCATAATTATACTTACAAAAAATAAAATAAATCCACAACGTACAACAATAATTAATAATTAATAGCAATAACAACCAACTATGGGGCAATTAATTAGTTACATGAAATCTATTTACAACACCCAAAAATAAATTTTAATAAAATGTTGGCTCATAATTATTAACTTTTCGTTGGTCCAATTAATAATATGCTAATTACATCTCCATAAAATAATGCACAACATATTTAGTCACGCATCACTGTTGGGCAGAAACAAAATAAACATGTTATTTATGCAACAAAATTTTATTTATTAAAGTTTAATTCTAACTTTTTCTATTGGGTAAAAATTAAAATATTCATCTATTAAATGAAACATTATGTGACTTTACTTAATATTTAATTATTTTAATTAATAAACTTATGTTGGGCTGATTATTAATTTTAACAATAAAAAAGTCATACATAAATATAAATTATTATAATCAAATTTAATTTTCTTTAAATTCAAAATTAATAATATATTAATCAAATTTAAAAATTACTATTATTTATAATTTACATGTAACAACTTAAAAGAACTAATAATATATCACATCATGTTCCAAATATGAATTGAGATCAATAATAAATAACAGTTAAGTTATTCACAGAATTTCTAAACATGATGGGGTGGCAGAATCATTAATAAATATAATACATATTACTTTAGTAAATTCAAAAGTAATATTATTATGTAGCAGAATACTGAGATAAAGAAAAGGGAAGTCCCAGTAGTAAATGATAATTATTTCTTTAATAATGATAGAGCTTTTAATTAGTACACTTTGGGTGGCTTAACTTTAGTTTTCTTACAATTGAAGCAATCCTATCATTCATTTGTTAGATAAGTTAGATGGCAAAAAGGTTTTTATATTACTACATTATTTTTAAATTATAAGATTAATTTTAATTTATTAAAAATTAATTTTAAATATTTTTAAATTTAAAATTAACATAAATTCATTTAGTTTAAATTGATATAATTATATATCATAAATTATATTAAAAGTACTACTAACTATAAGATATATTGTTCTAAAAAATTAAATGAATTATATCAATTTTATATTTAAAAATATTTCAAAAAATGAATATTGATCTTATAATTCGAAACGGAAAGGGTATTACTTTTTTTCCGATAACCCGGTAAGAAATTAAATTCACCTGTAAAAACGTATATAAAATACATCACGTAAAAACAAAGTTATTAAATACTCCCTTGTTCCAAAATATAAAATTATTATTGATTTTTAAATTTAATTTAAGATATTTTAAACTTAAAATTGACATGAATTCTTTTAATTTTAGTCAATACAATGATAAAAATTGTAATCTATTAAAAAATAATTAAAAAATTTACTCATTAAAATATTTATTTTTTAACAACTCATCTCAAATTTGAGTTTAAAAATATTTTAAATTGATTTTTAAAAATTAATAATGATATTTTAATATTAAACGGAGGAAGTAATTAGGATATTTACGGGTTGAAGGTAGGACACTTTGCAAAGAGAAGAAAAAGGATAACAAAAGAAGACCCAACCCAAGTTACAAAGTAGCCCAAACATAACAACGAAATAAAATGGACAACATCATATAAGAAACCCAAGATCACTCCCGAGACCAATGTTGAAAATGGCTTAGTATATACTAAGACCATGTTTGTTTAGGTTTTAGATTTTTACTATTTTTTCAATTCTTCCTCAATTTATTTTTATATGTCTTTTTAGAAAAGAAAACTTATATTTTCACTAGGTTTTTTAATATTTTCACATAAAAAGTATCTCTATAGGTCTATAACGACGATTTTAACCTCATTATAGATCTATAGTGACAATTTACATGTAAAAATTTCAAAATATCTTGTGGAAATATCACTTCCCTTTAGCGAATTATTTTGTTCCTTTTCATCTGCAACGTATATATTTTAAGAAAAATTAATTACATACTTTTTTATATTATTTTTTTTTCATATTTTTAATGAGTTTTAAAAGAGTAATATTAATATTTTACATATATTTTAAAGTCTACAGTCTAAGATTTCCCTCCTTTAATTTAGTATGATCCTGAGAAACTCTTCAATCTTTAAAAATAAATATATAATTTATCTTTTTTAGATATAAGATTAATTTTAACTTTTTAAAATTATATTTTAAATTTAAATTTAATATAAATTCATTTAATTTTAATCAACATAGTTCTGAATATTATAATATTACAAGATTTACGGTTCAAAATTTAAAAATACCTCAAATTAACTTCTAAAAATTGATCTTATAATAGAATGGGTGAGAAAGTATAAAAATATTAAGACACAAGTAAAATATTGAATATTTTTGTTAAGTATTGGTACTTTTATAAAAAAAAAATTACAAAATGAAGTGTCAAAGTATAATTAGTAAATGATTCATCGTACGTGAGTGGGCTCAATAATTGTAATAAATTATAATTGGGCTTAAATATAGATTAATACCCTGAACTTTTAACGTTTTTTCACTTAGGGGACTGCGCTTTTAATTTTTTCAATTAAGTGATTAAACTTTTATTTTTTTCCACTTTAGAGATTGTCTTATCTGTTTTTTCAATTAGGGGATTGAACTTTTAATTTTTTTTCACTTTGGGGATTGACTTCTCAATTTTTTCTGATTACGTCTAATTGATAGGTGTGTGTTTATTTAATTTGTTTCTTTTTATTGAATGAAATTGTGACGACCCCAAATCCGGGTTCTATAACCTCGAGTTTGGTTTTCACTATTCAATACATTACTAACAATTAAATACATACATTGCATTTAAATATCGCGGAATAATACATATTGGTTTCCTTCAAAAGGTTACAATATCAGGGTCTATCAACCTTAACATAAAAACAGTTCCTATCATAAGGAATTACAAAAGGTTCTTCAACAGTAAATACACATTTAAATAGCTAATTAGCATGCATAAGCTAACTTAATCTCTGGCTTTTCCTTTTCCCTTATCCTTCTTTGTGCAATCAGGTTTATCGGAAAAATGGTTCATGATATAGCAAGAATGAACAACTAGTTTGCTCAGCAAGTTTAGAACAATCATAGAGATTTAATATATCATGAATGAATGAGAAATATCATCAATGATTCAACAATAGATATAACAAATTGTGAATGAAACATGATTCAAATTTTTAATAAACAGAAGATTTGAATCTTAAAATGCTGAGTGGTCACTAAGGACCCTGAACTAACGAGGGTATAATAGAGTTTCCTCTGACCCTTTGAGTTGTTTGGTTTTCAAGGGGATCAGCCTATTCAACCCGCTGTATATGCATTACATTTAGTCACTGGCGCCCAAAATCGGTTTCCCGACACAAAATCCCCTAATTTAGGGTTGTTCAATTCTCAGACTTAATATAAGAAATTCGCACCCAACAATGGTTTGGATAAGCTTTTAAAAGTATTCAAGTATTGAATTTATAAACGTAATGTCTAGCTGAACTATTAGCTTTTGACATTTTTAATACAGTTCATGAATCAAGAACTAATAAGTTTCAAGTGCACTAAGTGCGATTTTATAAACAATATGGATGTGGGATAATTTTAAATAATTAAACCACTTCAAGCTTTGACAATAAATACAAGTATAGAAACTTGTTCAACAATAAATGAGTAGGGTTAGAGAACTTGCCTGTCTGCTCAGCTACAATAAATGTCTAGCTTTAACTAACTTGCTTTGAAAGACCTAACATTAATAAAGTCGGTCTAATAATTAGTACGACGTATTTGCATAACTATACGCTTAATAATGAACTTATTTACCACACATAAATACTAACACATAATTTACATTAGTCAAAACAATATTATTAACCTTATAGACCCTTAATTATTTTAGGTTAATAATTTAATAAGTTAGAAAATATTTTTCTTAAGCGTTAGACACTTATTAAACCCTTAAACAACTTATTACAATTTTTTAATTAAATCATAATTAAATTCAATTTATTTTATTAACTCAATCTCTATTTAATTACTATTTAATCTTGATTAAATAGAAATTAATTAATTAACTCTAGTTATTATTTAAAATAAATAATAACTAATTGTACTTACTTATTATTTAATAATAATTAAATAATAAATAATTATTGACTTAATTTTTACCTTCTTTAATTTAATATTAATCAACCAATAATTAACTAAGTAATTAACCTTACTTATTATTTAATTTAAGGAAATTAAATAATAGTTTACTAATTTTAATCCTCTTTAATTATTATTTAATGTCAATTAAATAATAATTAATTATTTAATTAATTTTAATTATTATTTAAGGTTAAATAATAATCAATTCATTCTTATTTATTATTTAAATTAAATAATAAATTATTAAATCTAATAACTTAATTTCCATTAATCGTTATTTAATGCTAATTAAATAATAATTAATTACTTAATTATCCTTATTTATTATTTAATAATATTTAAATAATAAATAATTAATTTATAAATTTTATCTATCTTTAATTATTATTTAATAGGAATTAAATAATAATTGCTAATTTATCACCTTTATTTATTATTAACATTTAAAATAATAAATAAATAATAAATTTATTTAACTTAACCATGATTTAGCTAATTAGATTAATATTTAAAATATTTAAATATTAAACTTAATGAAAAATATCCTCCCCAATATTATTTTTGTATTATTATTATTTTTGTTATAATTTTAAATTAGTTTTTAAATATTTAAATTTAACCCGAATGACATTTCCGTAAATAAGTTGAAAACTGATCCGAGGGAAAAATGGTCATTTCGCCGAAAAAAACACGGAGGGGCAAAATTGTAATTTCCGAAAAATCCGTCTACCGCGCATTGCGCGTGCAGCATACAGAACGGCCCAAAACGGTGCCGTTTTGAGAAGCCGGAAACGGCGCCCGCGCGTACGCGCGGAGTAAGTTTCGACAGACACCAAACGACGTCGTTTGGCTCCGCGTTTTTTCAGCCCAAAGGCTTGCGCGTACTGTTCCCCCTTTTTTTTTTTTTTCCCTTTAGCAGAATGTGAACAGTGCTCCGGCACACACATTTTAAATAAAAATATACAATCAAGTAAGCTTTAACTCTTCAATAAAAATTCAAAAAAATTACCAATCACCTTATATTAATTTATAACATGAAAAATTAATTTTTTCATGATTTAATATCATTATTTTTTTATAAAAAATTTTACATCACATAAACTACCACAAATCATAACTTTTTGTGTATAACTCCATTTTGAGTTATTCAAACTTTGTTTTTCTCATGATTTAATGTTCTATAATATTAGAACATCAAACCTAAGTTTTATAAAAATATTTTTGGTCATAAATTTCAAGACTTGATTATACACTATTAAACACATATTTTAGCATACAAATGATACCAAAATACAAACCAAACATATTAAACTCAAGCATGGCATAAATATTACCACTACACATTATTAACCATATTAACATATTTATACACACATGTTAGTTTATTTAATTTAAAACAAAAATTAGATTTAGAATAACTATTACCTTGATTTAATGGTTATTCTCCTTTTTCTTCCAAAATAGGTTGTGAAGTAGGATGACATGAACTAACTTAGGATTTCTTCTTCTTCCTTGATCTCCCAAATATTTTTTTCCTCTCACTATAGCTTTCTCTCAACTCTCTTTTGGACTTAGAAAAATAATGAAATGTACAAGTCTTACAAATGCAAGTATACTCCTACAAAATATTAGATACACATATTGTATCTATTAGTCTAGACCATCATGCACCTATATTGGATACTTGCACAAGAAATGGCTTAAGGACTAAAGTTGGTGAAAAAGAGGGATGGTCCATGTATTTTAAAAATTAAACAAGCAACCTTAATTTAATTAAATGAAAAATAAAAGAAAATAAAAACAAAACTCATTTTTTCTCTCTCCTTCCATGCATGATTCGGCTGATCTCTTTCTTGTCCCAAATTGATAGTCACTTTTCACCTTTTAATAATTAATAAGTTATATAATTATTTTTCCAAGTGGGCCAATTATTGGGCTTTATTTAAAAATACCAATTGGGCTCCTATTAAATTGTTTGGGCTACTAAATTGTCAAAATTTTATTATTCTCCACTTGGGCTACTAATTGACCCATGTTGGGCTAATTTAATAATTTACACATTAATTATTCAATCCATGATTATAATAAATAATTAGATTGAATAAATAATTAAATATTCTAACCCATAAGTATTAAATTACTAAATGGACTAATAAATATTATTATTAATATTTCACATCATTTACATTAATTAATAATCATATTAATTAATTTATTATATTTAATTCACTCATTATATTCAATTTAATTGAATATTTAATTAATAGGAAACTTATAAATTATTTTGATATTAAAACTTTAGGGTTTGTTCACTAATTTAATCACATATTAGTGACCCCCTTTAATTAATTTTTAGTAATTAATTACATAATTATTTAATCACATAATTAATTAATCACATAAAAAGATTTAAATAATCTCGTAAAACTAACTCGTTGGAAATTAAATTAATAATTTAATTAATAAAGACGTGGAAATTTTAGGACATTACAGAAATTATATAATTCCTTCGTCTCAAATTAAAAGATTGTTATTGGCTTTTGAAAGTAAATTTAAATTATTTTTAATCTCAAAATTAATAAAAATATATTAAAATTTATTAAATAACAAAATTTTAATTAGTAGTACATTTATACATTTTAAATATTCATCATTATGTTGATTATTGATGAATTTTTTTAAGCTGAGTTTGGAATATTTTAAATTTACTTTAAAAATTTAATAAATACTTAATTACAAGATTTTAAAAGTATCAATAATCAATATAATGATGAATATTTAAAATGTATAAATGTACTACTAATTAATTTTTTGTTATTTCAAAAATTTTATTAATTTTGAGATTAAAATATTTTAAATTAACTTTCATAAGTCAATAACAATCTTTTAATTTGGGACGAATGAAGTACATAATTTCATTCAATAAAATTTTTTTAAAAAAATACATCACTATCAATTAGACGTAATCAGAAAAAATTGAAAAACCAATCCCCAAAATAGAAAAAAATTAAAAATTTAATTCCCTAATTGAAAAAACTGAGAAGACAATCCCCAAAGTGAAAAAAAATTAAAAGTTTAATCACTTAATTGAAAAAATTAAAATTTCAATCTCCAAAATAAATTTAAAAAAAACGTTAAAAATTCAAGATATTAATCTATATTTAGACCTTATAATTGTATACATTATTTCGTATCTCTTTTTTTGTACCCCATGGTTTGACACTAAAGTATTACTATTGTTTTTGTTATTATATATTTTGCAAAATATAAATGTTTTAGATAGTGTAACATTATTTCAAATTAAAAAATTAAAAAAAAATCATTTATCAAATTTATAAATAGTACTAATATTTTTTTATTTTAAACTGTTAGTTTGATAATATGGTACTCCATTTGTTTTATATTATTTGATTATTGTTAAACTTTTTAAAGTCAACTTAAGAGTTTTTTAAACTCAAAATTCACATAAATTATGTTAATTTTAATTGATGAATATTATAGACTATCTAAAAATATGACTCATTATAAATTTTATTATTTCATAATTTTAACGAGTCATCTCAATTTTAAGTTTAAAAATATCTCAGATTAACTTTAAAAAAGTAATAATGGTCATATAATTTGAAACGAATAAAGTATTATGATAAAAAAAAATTGACGATATATTATATTTTTTATACTATTATTACCAAAAATATATTACTTTTTTGAACAAAAATATTTGTAAGAATAATTTTATTTTTGTGGAACAGAGTAACAATTATGAATTCTCCTTCAGCCTCTCAAACAAAAGAAGAGTCACTAGTATCTAATTTTACACTTTTTGTCTTTTATTTTTCACTATTTACATAAACTAAGGAGCTGAAAACTGAAAGGAAAATCAAAGCAGGAAATTGCAGGACTATGTAAGCAATCCTAGAGGTTTAACTCACTTACCAAATACTCCCTCCGTCCCACATAAAAGTCTTGGTTAACTTGGTGTGGCTACTTTGGTAAGTATTAATTAATAGAAGATGATTGTGATTACTGTTTTTGCAATAATTGAAATTCATCGTCAAAATGAGTGTAAAATTATTTTTCTTCTAAAAAAGGGTACACTCATTTTGACTTCGTTTTACATCATCTTCAAAATTAACTCGTGACATAACCTGAATTCGTACTTTCATTCAACCATGTTTCAACAAAGCATTTCACCTGACCAACTAACCAGCTGCCTGCTGAAGAAGAAAGAAAACGTGTACTCTCATGCTTTTGCATACCTGTAATAATTCATTCAAATTCAAGCATTGCATAATTTGACTATGAGTCCAATGTTGTAAACCAATTGCTCGTGTCTATAATTTTCATTTTCTTGGGTCAGGCCAGTAATAATTCCTGAATACAGTAATATTGGCATCCACAGTTCTGCTTTTGACCAAGGGTTGAGTGAATACAAACCACACCCAAAAAATGAGTATTATTTCTTTCATGCTGATGCAATTTCTAGTCTATTGTAACCCCTATAACCTATTACTCCCTTCCCCCGACCCTCTACCCAAATGAACTAGGCAGCCCCTTCTTGCCAAGAATTAACTTACTTATTCTCAGCCATAAAAAGAGGAAAAGGAAGAAGGAAAGGGATGAAAAAAAATAGCAACTGCAATAAACTTGGGTCCAAGGAAACCTTTTACAATGTCTATCAAACGACCGAGATTTGAAACATTAACAAACTGCTATGCATGCAGCAAACCATAGATATCAATTATAGACTAATACAAATACTCAGTAAAGATCACCTTCCTTGTGGGTGTGAATCACACAATCGGAAGTGGGGTAGGAAACGCAAGTCAGCAAGTAACCCTCTTTCACTTGGTTCTCATCAAGGAAAGATCCATCGGACTGGTCGACCTCACCGGACACTATCTTCCCGGCACAGGTGGAGCATGCACCTGCCCTGCAAGAATATGGCAGCTCAATTCCGGCCGTCTCAGCAGAATCTAGGATGTAACAATCATCAGGGGCCTCAAACTCGTGCTCTACGCCTTCTGGCGTAACAAGCTTAACCTTGTATACTGCCATTGCAGATGCTTTGAAGCCATTTGTTGCTTTCAAGCCAAAGGATTTGGAGATGCTCTTCACAGCTCCTAGGGACATTGGACTCTTGATAAAGGCACTTGAAATTTGGCACCGAGGCGCACTTCTCAACATGCATTGGGAGGGAAATCCCACAGTTGACATGTTTAGCTGAATACAAACAGAAAGTTTTAGACAGTGCTATAATGGAGTTAAAAAAAATCCTTTCGCAATAATAACACAAAATCCACCATTTAAAGTGCTTTTGGAACTGAAATGTCATCCAATAAAGGGAAAAGAACCTTACTATGCAATACACTCCAGAACTTCAGTTAAGATACAAGGACAGAGAAAAATGGTCTAAGTGCTTCTTTCTAGCAACAATTCTGACAAATAGTGATATAAACACTCGCATCCATATTTATATATATTATAAATTCCAGGCACCTATAAAAACTTCCTCTCAGGATCACTTTTATCCAAAAGAAACTGAAAATAAATCGCAAGTTGATTAATGTTATAAGTAGATGTAAGAGTACCAGCGACTCTATGCTACTGTAGATTAAATTGAGGTTTATATCATGTAATTTGGGACAATGAGGGTTTTAGGTATCTAGTAGTCAAGTCGATCATTGTTAACTATGGCATTTGTTACTTTTAAAAACTTATTTCTAGCAGTGTGTTAGTAATTAGCCTTATACAAGTGGTAAACTCCCAATGCTTTTTTAGCAGATTGAATATATAGGTATTAAAATTTGTGCTATGTTGCTAAAGGTTATAATCAACTTACGAGGAAGAAGTTATCTAAGCATGCATGATACTAAAAGCCTCACTAGGCTGACATGAACCATTCTTATTTTCAATTTTCTACCTTCCTATCAGCATGATTTAGTTTGTCCTATAATATGTGCCTTGTCACAGTTGACAAGATAAATAGAACTTGATCAGCCATTTCTGTAACATAAAAGCTGTATATGTTCGGAGCACTATGAGAAGAGACAAGCTGAGGGGCTCTCTGCTCTTCACTCGAGGCTCCAAATTATACCAAGTGACAAAAAATGTAAACAAATGTGTTGAATATGTTCAAGAATGTGAAGGTCCTTTATTCAACAGTAACTGAAAGCCTTCTTTTATGCTACAATACACTATATTATAAATTCTACAATACATAGGACTGACCACTATTAACTACTTCCACAACTATTGGTTCCATGCGATCCTAAAATTAGTCCAGGTACAATTAGCAAAAACTAGTAGGTGAATACAATCCAAATACATACAAGGAGAACGCATCGGCATTGGCATGATTCGATTAGGATATCATATCAAGAATAAATAACTAAAAATCTAAACTTGTTCTTGACAGAGATTTTCTCCTCCTTTCAGTATTTCTCATATTTGTTGATGACAAATTTTATGTGCGTTAATAATTTGCATTCCCTAATAAAATTTCCAGATCCGGCCTATACGCCAATCAAAATCATCAAAGCAAATCTTAAACCCTATAAAGAGCCACCCAAAAAAAAAATTAACAAAAAACAAAACACACAAAATCCTTTCAACTTTTATAATAGGTGACAAAAATGAAAATTTTCACCTAGAATTGACATGTAAAAACATAATCATTTATACAACACTTCATCTACCAGCCAAATCAAATTCACATTTCATAAACCACGTCTCTCTACGTCCAAAAACAAAAGCTTGAAAAGAACAAATTACAACGTTAAGAACAATTAAATACCAGAATCAATAGATCAAAATGAAAACACAATCAGGCACAGATAAACGTACAGATTAAAGTTGAAGGAATTCTTACAGAGCTCTGGAGACGATTTGATTATTGGTAGGGTTTGGGGATTGTCACCTCTTATAGGCAGGTAGAGCGGAGCTCACGAGGATATTAGGTGCTGTTAACTTGGGCCCGATTTATAGAGAGAGAAATTATAGAGAGTGAAAAAGAGGCGGCGGCCTTTGGAATCTGTGGGTAGCCGTTGAATGTTGTTTACCCTAAATTGATGTTCTTAAAATTCATATATAGTTGAGTCCTTCTTGGGGAATCTGTTGTTAAATTAATGTTATTTACACGTGTAACATGTGTAAATAACTAGTGTATATTATTTGTAACATGTGGTGGGCTGTGTTCACATTTTTTTTTGGGTATAATTTGTATAAATAGTATTTTCTCCGTTTTAAATTATAAGATTATTATTAATTTTTAAAAATTAATTCGAGATATTTTTAAACTAAAAAATGAGTTATTTTCATTAAAAATTATGAAACGATAAAATTGTCAATAAATAATACTTTTTAATTAGTTTATAATATTTATCATTGTATTGATTAAAACTAAAAAAATTATATCAATTTTAAGTTTAAAATTGTCTTAAGTTGACTTTAAAAAATTAAGAATGATCTTATAATACTATTATTTTCATTCCTAAAATAGAGCATCCAAACGGCCCATCAATTGGGCCCATTGGTGTGTGTAGTTCAATCGGTTAAACCGGGAATAAGTCAAAAAAGCGAACTGATTTGGCCTAAAAATCGGTTGACCACCGAATGAACCGGTGGTTCAACCGGTAAAACTGGTTGATTGAACCGGTTTTAAAGTATTTTTTAATATTTTTTTTGTAGAAAAAAAATTTTATTTTAAAATTATTAATAATATATTTTTATATATATTTATGACGTCGTCGATTTAATAACAATTCGACCATTAGTTGAATCAGTAATCCATTCATTCGATACTTTTTTTGATTTGAAGACCGGTCCAGCCTGAAAACATTGAGTTTTGTATCCAACGATATTCCTAAGCTATTGGCAAGAAAGGCTAGGCCCATTTGTTTCGGCAATGACGTCAAAACTTAGTTTCTCTATACATATTGGTTGACAAAGTAAGACTTTTATTTCGGAAGGAGTAAATAGACTAAATGTTATTTGGCCAGGTAGTGTCAGATTAGGCAGGCTTATAAGAAAACCAGATGATTGGGGTGTTCAAAATAGTAGATTTATATCGGATAATGTTACAGATCTTAAAATTTTTATTTTAAATATCTTAAATAATATGAAATTGAATATTTTAATAATAATTTATTATATACTCAATCATATGACATTTACCAAACCAATATAATGGTAATACATCATTACGACCTTTTTTAAGACAAAATTTAAGACACTTAACATTATCCATTTATAAAATAGTACTAGCCCCGACCCTAAACTGTAATGGCCTATACTTGTTCACACAAATACTAAATAATACATAATTAACATAGACAACTCTAATAGCAAAAATGGTTTTTACCCCGCTGTGGTTGTAAGTTTGTAAACATTACACTATTGAACTTTAAAAAAATAGAATTTGCCAACTTAATTTTTTTAAATAGATTAAATACCCCATTCGGTCTGATTTCGTTGATAGACGTCAAAAATTTTCTGACGTGGTTTTTTATAAAAAAAGAAGAAGAAGAAATGGCATATAAATCCTAAATGGTCTATTTAACTTATCAGTTGCATCCACAGTGGATTGAGAGGGAGAATCCAAGTTGGGTCTTTATATCATGGCGTAAAATTAGGGCTTTTGGTGGGTTCTTGATTTCCAGCTCGAATTTGTGTTTTTAGGAAGGATGGATCAAAAGGAAGAAGATTCCATGGCTATAGCAACTATAGAGTAAGTGTCAGTTCTCTCCCAGAATGGCATAATTCCTTAGAAAATTCATTTCTCTGATTAGGCGATTTGCGTCCTTATCTCTTCGCCAAGCTCCTCCGATCGTATCTTGAGAAAGGACCAAAGAGTTTGCACATTTCATGGCCCCATCATTCCTTGGGACGATGAAGGAAAACCAATCTATCAAAAGTCCTCAATAGAGGAGATGACTCCTAATTTGGGAGCTACTTTAGTGGAGAAATTAATGAAACAGGCTGTGAAGAATGTTAGGGAAATGGACCAAGAGGAAGCAAGGAAGATATAATAAGACAAAAGGGCTTTGAAGTGACCTAAGCTTGCAAAAATTAGGGAGCACAATGAAGTTGTTTTACAGGATGCTGCCCTTGCTTCCACTTCAAGATCTTCAGTCATTGGCGAAGATGTAGAGTCAACAAATGGGAGGAGATCGTCTACCAAAAACAAAAAACAAACTCTTGCAAAAAAGAAAGTAACTACTAAAGATAGATTAGCTCAGAGGCTGTTGAACACCTGTGCTAGAGATTCAACGACAAGGTAGCTGACACTGGGAGAGGATGCAACCTACAGAGAAGCCTTTCCCAATTACTGGTAGGTGGAAAACTTTTTTGTGCATTTGGGGAAAGGACAAACTTCCGAGGTAGTGTTTGTCCGACTAAATTTGTTGAACTTCAGAAATTCTATAGTTGTTTATGTTTGACATGAAGCTGAAACTTTAGTTAAATGAAATCTAAACTTGTGTGGTGTTCAGACTGACAATTTAATGATGCATCTAAGCTCCTCCGATGTTGTGATGGATATAAGCCATGACTTTTAGATAACCCAAAAGATGAGAGAGAAAGAAAATATTAAAAAATAATTTTTATTTTAGATAAGCCACGTCGAAAATTTTTTGACGTCTGTCAACGAAATCAGACGGAATGAGGTATTTAATCTATTTTAGAAAGTTAAGTTGACAAACTCTGTTTTTTTTTAAAGTTCAATGGTGTAATGTTTACAAACTTACGACCACAGTAGGGTAAAAGCCACTTTTTGCCCAACTCTAATGGTATGGTGGCAAAATATAATACGAAAAGTAAATACCAAATGATATATAAATTAATTATAAGTAGAGCAAATAGCTATAATCAATTATAATTATATATGCCATTTTATATATTATATTAATATTTATTTTGTAATCACCAAAATACGATTGATCTATTAAGGATATTTACGAGTATACAAATTTTAATGATATTGAGTTGGTGACAAATATTTTGTTGGTACTACTTGGAGTTGACGTTAATGTGTCTTCTCTTATATGAATAAATATCAGTTCCAACACCAGATACAACATTGGACTTGCTATGCGTCTTTACCTTATAAACGGTAGATACTTAAGTGCACAGTACCCATGGCGTTAGCCGTGATGTATGATTTGTAGATGATGTAATAGTTATCAATAATTATTGCCTTATGTGTAAACTCTGTTTTGTTTATTGGAATAGAGATGGAAATGTTAGCTTGATCGTCTCTGACTCAGACGATGCTGCAGCTTCTATGGCAGCTTTATATGTTTGGTCGGAGAGAGCGTCGACCAGATGGACATCCATGGCTATGGAGCGTGCGAGTAAAGTGGTATGACTTAGGAATAAGACATCTATTTTATAATGGACTATTGTTCATATATACAGTCACTTCGTATTAGGAGTGTGCATCTCATTTGATTTTTTTGATATTTTGCACTGGTTTAAACCGGTCGGTTCAGGACAAAAAGAACTGGTTCGCTACTGGTACAAAAAAATGGTATATACCAATTCCAGTACTGAGTTTTTATGGTTCGGTATTTACTAAACTGTACCGATTTTTTATTTTTCTTAATTATTAATAATAATAATAATAATAATTATAATAATAAAATAAAATAATAATTATATTAATTTTCAATATTTATTCGATTTTCACCGATACCAACCCAACTTACCGGTACCGATCTGTACCGAAATTTGCCTAATTTTGGTATCGGTCCGGTTCAGGCCGATAAAAACCAGTTCAACACCCTTACTTCGTATAACGTAACAGTGCATTTTAAAACTCTACTTACCGGGTCAAAGTGACTTTGTGCTAAGGGCATACCGGGTCGGGTTGAAACGCCTATGTATATATTAATCATATAATTAATTGTGTTTGTAAACATGTAAAAAAAATAGTAACAATATTTACTAAAAATGATATATATACCAAAGACTTTCACAACTATTTTGTCCTCTTTGTTAGT